>JAJPUD010012199.1:0-19152 GCA_023553655.1 Myrmecobius fasciatus
GCAAAGGTCAATGTTGAAAGGTCACTCATATGTTTTGCAAATAAAAAAAAAAAGAAATTCCTTTCCCAACTAATCAATAAAGAAACATTTATTAGGTACCTACTTTATGCCAAGCATTTTTTTTTCATTTCTGGAGGGCATTATGCTTATCACAGAAATATTTTGATATACCGCTCTTGCATACATATAAACCACACATAAGTATATTAAAACTCTATGACACACTTTAGATGCCATTTATTTCACCTCAATTTTCTTCTCAGCTCATTTTGCCAATATTTTCTCTTTCCCAAATAAAGGTGTGTTTTCCTCCTGATTAGTGCTTCTGAAAGTTTGAAGACTTATTAAAATAATCGCTTACCAATTCCTTAGCTATTTTGCTAATGTTAAGGTTAGTCTGAAAACACTTAAATTCTTTCTTCTAGTAATAGATAAGTATCACCTGTATTCATAATCTGGTTTTCCCATTTATATTTCTAATGACTTCTTTATCAGTCATTGAATGAAAGAGTCCTCAGCTCAATTACTCTACCATGACACTTAGTACTTGTTGCACAGGTTTTAATATTTGATTACAAATCATCTTATGTTAATCCCTTCTTATTTCACATATATACACACACAATTTGATAATACATTATTTGAAGGCAGAAGTACGACAATACTTAGGACTATAATAAGAACTAAATAATCGCTAGAAGAAAGTGTGTTGAATAATGTGCTTTATAATTAAAAAGGAGGTCTTTAGTCTATTTCATGGTCCAACATACTTATGCATAAGAGAGGGAAAAGAACATCCAGCCCTTGAACTGTATAAGACCCAAGAAATCATCTGTAAAGACAACCACAGGAAATGATGAGCTGAAAACTAGGTATAATAACCTCCCACTGCTTGAGTTTGATAAAGTGATAATTTTGTATGGCCTGCAAATGATGTTATAAATATCCAAATGGGCCTTGAAGGAGAAAAGCATTCCCACATCTGCCTTAAAGAGATGCCAGCAATTTGTTTCTAGTGTATTAGTAGAATACTTCATTTCTGACAATTCATTTTCATATTCTTTTTTCAGGGAAAAAAAGAGAAATAAAGCCAGTGAATTAAACTCAGATCTATGCATAATGTCATGGGTTTACCTGACTGCTTTATTAAAAAAAAAAAAAAAAGCTTTATCATGACCATACTTCAGGAGACAGCAAGGAATACATTTTTTATTGGCATTGATTAGTGAATTATTTCCTAAATTCTAAAGGCTGTTTATACATTTGAAAGCTTAATTCACCACACATAACTGAACAGTTTGCTCATAGTTCATTGATTCCCATTATGATAACTGTTACTGTGATCACTTCCAATCATGGTATGAATTTAATATGGCAAAAATAATTTATTAGGTGTATTTCAGGCAAACAAAAATGGTGAATTTTTGTATTTTCCTGAAGCCAGTTACTGACCACAAAGAAAAAGTTGAATCATTGTTCAGTTTGGAAAATGATAATATGTGGTAAAGGAGAGTGAACAGTTTTAACTTTTCACATAGGTGAAAAAACAATGAAGACCTCTAAGTAAAAGTTTTGAAGAAATGTTTAATAGTAGGTAATTTGTTGCATTCTTATAGTATTATAACAAATAGTTTTACTTCCCAAACAGAATGCACTGCTTTTTGCCTACCTTTAATCATTGTTCCAAACATTATTTGCTTTTCATGTTATTCAAGGGGGAAAATGATTGTTTTTATAAGAGAGCCATTGGGCTTTTAAATTATTTTTCCTTTCATTTTCCAATTGGCTTAGATCATTCATTCCTGTTTTTCAGTTTTCTCC
This sequence comes from Myrmecobius fasciatus, assembly GCA_023553655.1. Taxonomy (NCBI): domain Eukaryota; kingdom Metazoa; phylum Chordata; class Mammalia; order Dasyuromorphia; family Myrmecobiidae; genus Myrmecobius; species Myrmecobius fasciatus. Next base: position 1,822 of record JAJPUD010012199.1, read on the forward strand.
ATATGTAAAATAGATTTTATTCTTTTTTTTAAAAAGTTTAGAATTTGGAATCAGTCATTTCTTAATCAGTCTGACATCTTTCTCAGCAGTTAAAGCTTGTCAGCTAGCAGTACTTCACTAAATTTTAAGAAATAAAAATATTTTTTAATTTTACCAAAAATCGAAGTCTTAAAAGTTAGCCTTAATCTATATTTCAAAACAAAAAAGGATTGATATTGACTATACTTCCCTATATATACTTATGAGATAAAACAAGAAAGTTTATCCTAACAACTAGACACTAAATTTCCTGGATACTACACTTATTTGTTAATTTATTCCTAAAATGTAGTGTTGTAACTTAATATGTGCATTCTTACTTGTGTGTGTGCACATAGAGGCAAGATATTAATAGGCTAGTGAAGTGGTGAATGGATAGAAATAATAAATTAGTAGGGAAACTTTTATAAAGCAGATTATGAGAAGGTAAAATTCTACTATACATATTTCATAGCCAGACTGTGTTTTTACTATGGCCATCATACTAGAAAAGCAGATGCAACCCTAGATTGCAGAGGCCAAGGTGATAAGAACCAAAACAGTTAGATTATTCAGTAGGTAGGAGAGTTGATGGACTGAGCAAGATCTTAGTTCAAATCTTGCCTCAGATACTTATTAGCTCTGACACTCCAGGAAAGTCACTTAATTTATCAATTTGAAGCTCCTCATTTGCAAAATGGGGATGATCATAGCACCTATTTCCCAAGGTTTTTGTAGGAATAAAATAAGGAAATAAGGTAATAATTGTAAAATTCTTTGTAAGATTTAGAAAACTCTCTATATTGCTATTGCTGTTGTTAATATTATTACACAAAGCAATATGCTGAAGAAGAGGAAAGTAAGGATGTCTACATATTTTAATTTTAACAATGAAATTGTTTTAGAATTGAAATAATTATTTGAATTCTAATTATTTGATTTTTTAAATAAATTTTCTCTCTTAGAAAATGTTTACTATTAAAGCATATATTTCTCACTCAAAGGCAAAATAACACCATTGCAAAAATAGGAAAATGGGGATTTGGTATTTTGAAAGCTATTAAATAATCCCAGATTGTTTACTTTTAAATTATTTGAATTTAGTGAGATTTATAATTTTCCTGACAGGCTTCTAAGAGATAGAATCACTTTTACCTTTTGCTTCACTTTAGGTACTATGACAATTTTGTAACAAGAAGGGCAAAACGACAAGCTATGTCTTATCTCACCTTTTTTTTTTCATTCACCCGGAAAGCAATTACATAATTCAAGTGGTGCCAAAATTGCAGTTGTGCTAAATATGCTCAGCAATATAGCTGACTTCCAAATAATCTACAGTGTCTATTAGTGCAAAGACTAAGATGTACTCCTTTAGATGCTTTTGAGACTAAATAAAAATATAGCAACTCATTATTTATAAAAAGAAAATAATTCTATTGTACTTACTACTAGTTATAAAAATGAAAATGCATTCAGTATTTAAGGAAACATTCAGAAATTTCAATTCATTATCAAAATATAAACAGCCACTAAAGCATTTATGAAGGGTTTAGCAGGAGCTCGGAACCATGCTAAGAACTGGGAATATGAAATGAGACATAAATACAGTTTTTGGTCTGAAAGAGCTGGTAATGTAAGTGGGGAGACAACAGAAAGAGGCCCTAAAACAGACTATGAAAGGAGAGAAGGAACTAGGAGAGGCATCTATAGCAAATGGGATTTAAGTCGGTAAAGGTAGAAAGTAAAGGGAAAAAAGTGATGAGAAGAGGGAAAGAATTCAAGGAATGATGGTCAGTTCAAAAGTCAGAGTTGGAAACACTAAGAGTTCCATTGTCTTTGAATTGTAGAAAAATGCAGGAAAGTGAAATGTAAGTTAATTCAAAAGTTACTGTAATGTGATTAATAAGGCCTTCAGCAGAAAAAAATAAAAAACATTTTCCTTTTCCCTTCCATGTTACATTCATTCACACAAGTTTAGGTGTATTATGTATAATTTCTTGCTTTTAAAGTTAAAAACAAAAGAAACCAAACTACTGAAAATCATTTTATACACCTAAAAAAATTAGAAGAAAATTCATCTGGGAGAACAGAAGGTTGAGAATATCAAGGGTAATAATGAAAAAATATGCAAAGGAAAGTACACTGGCAGAATCAGATCTAAAACATGAGTACATGATTTAGAGATAAAGGATGATGCCACAAGGAAATTAATAGAATAAGGGATAATTTACCTGACAGATTGGAAAAGATAAGAATTTGTGATGAAACAAAAGATAGAGAATATTATGAATGCAAAATATCTAATTTTGATTACATGAAATTTTAAAAAAGTTTGTGCACAAACAAATCTAATGCAATGATTATTGGAACAAAATTAGAAATCTCAGAAACAATTTTTACAGCCAATGTTTCTGATAAATGCCTCATTTCTAAAATATATGGAGAACAAAATCAAATTTATAAGAATACAAGTCATTCCCCAATTGATAAATAGTCAAAGGATATGAGCAGACATTTTTCAGATAAAGAAACTGAAGCCATCTAAAGCCATATCAAAACATGATGTGAAACACTATTGATCAGAGAAAAGCAGATTAAAACAAATTTTCAAGTACACCTATCACTTATCATTTTGACTAATGTGACAAAGAAGGAAAACAATAAATGTTGAAGAAGTAGTAAAACTGGGACATTAATGTATTGTTGATGCCACTGTGAACCATTGTGGAGAGCAATTTGCACTATGCCGAAGGGGTTATAAACTGTGTATACTCTTTGATCCAGCAATAACAACAAATTAAATAGTGGCAAAGAATGCAAATTGAGAGACTATCCATCAGGTGAGGCATGACTAAACAAGTTTTGGTATATTACTGAATTGGAATATTATTGTGCTATAAGAAATGATGAGCAGGCACATTTTAGAAAAACCTGGATTTACATAAATTGATGCTGAATGAAGTAAGCAAAACATGAGAATATTATACAATGTAATATCAAAATTATATGATAATTAACTATGATAGAAATAATCATATATTTTCTTATCACTTTTGTTTCTTCTTTCATTACATGACTAACGTGGAAAAATATTTAATGTGATTGTATATGTATAACATATAACTGATTGCTGGCTGTCTTGAGGAAGAGGAGAGGGAGAAAGGAAGAAAGAAAAAAATTAAAACTCAAGATATTATAAAAATAAATTATATTAAAATAACCCCAAAATATATTATAACATACATTGCATAAAATGGTTACCTATGGATCTTTCCAGATTAACTAGGACTAAATATGTTTTAAATGTATTTATTTAATAAACAATAATCTATCTTCTTTCTCCCATCTTCCTTGTAATCCTTAACTGAAAAAGAAGAAAAAAATGTGTATAGCATGTATGTATAGCATATGTATAGCAAAACAAATTCCTGCATTGTCTGTGTAAAATCTAACTCGACCTATCTGAAAGCTGAGGAGAATCTATTTTTTTTTCTTCCTGATCCATAACAATGGTTTCTTTGGCACAGAGAAATCTTGGTGAGAAAATTTCCTTCAATATATATTAGCAAATGTTTTGCAGTTCATCATTTTAGAGAATTGCCTTGGCATAAAGAGAGGTGATATGACTTGTCCAGGGTAACAGAAAAGGTATGAGTTAGGAGAAAAGACTTGAAACCAGATCTTCCTTTTTCAGTGTTAGTTGTTTTAATAATGTACAAAATTATCTCTCTGGAAGATGATTTCTGTAAGGAAATAAAGACTATACTTTGTGAGCTGCAAAACTCAATGATGGGAACCATTTCATTCCTACCACTCCACAATTAAACCTCTAAACCATAATACTAGCATATCAACCTAGTCTTTGTATCTCTTTCCCATATAGTTATCTTCTTGATTTTGTCTCTTTGCTAGAGTCCCCTGGAATTAGCCTGTGGTCGAGAAGCAGAGGAATTTCTCGTTTCTGTCCCTTTGCTAAACTTCTTTGGAACTTTAGCCTGCTGTCAAGCAGCGTAATAAATCTTTGCCCCTTAACTTGGAGACTGAGTGCAATTTTTTTTTTGCCAAACCCATGATAATGACCAAGGGGGCCCTAATATTGTTGGGGTGTCTTTCTTCTCAAAATCATGAATGTGAGAAAACAGAAAAATCTAATAGCAAATATTTTTTTCACTGAAATATTTTTACTTGCTTCTTGGCTTTGCCAACAGAGCACTAGTCTCTACAAAACAATTTTACTGTATTAAAGCTATGAGTATTTTCTAGGAATAATCTGAGAACAGAATTTGATATATGTGTCTCATATCCCATTCATTTATGTATAGCATTATCCCTTATTGTCAGCTTGGAGATTTGGGTTTTTTTTCCATGCATCATGTTATTTTGATTATTTAAAAAGCCTCATTTTCAGTGCTACCTTAAAAAGTGAAATACAACAGCTTTTAGCTGCAATGTAAAAGTAGAAGATATCTTAGTGGCTATGTTTCAAAAACTAAAGAGCAATATTTTAAAGCTTTCTTTTAAGAAAGGATGATTTTAGTTATTTTAGCCTTTCTAACAAATATGTAGTAGATGTGTCTGGAAGGGTTGTTTTTATAAATTGTAAAGTGTTCCACATTAAAGGAATTCAGGAGGGAAGTGTCTCTTACTTTTGCTCCTCTGTTCCATCTTTGGAATGTGAGCATTACTTACTTTCTATACCAATTTATCTCCTGCTCCCACCATCTATGGTAAACTCTTTAGTTACTCCTGTCTCCACCTCTATAGTGAGATGTCTCTTAGTGTTCCTAAGGGAACACAATAAGAAACAGACTAAGTGGGTCAATGTCACGGTTTATTTCTAACTAGATAGCAAATCTACTTTTTCTTCACCATTTGTCTAAGAGAAAACTCTATATCAATACTTTCTTACCCAGACATTGGGGATTCATAAAATATGAGAATCAACAAGATCTCCATTTAACAGGAGCCCCAAGTTGGAGAGTGCTCTACTCTAAACAATTCACCTAAAACATCTGTTCTCTTTTTCTGTCTTTCTCACATCCAACATAGACTCTATTTTTGTAACTTCCTTGCACAAGTAGTGAAAATACTCACTAGAAGCAATTTTAATTAATCTACCTGTCATCAGTACTTATTGAATAAATGTAAACAAAGTTTGAAGAAAAGATGAACTTGGGATTTTACATTTTCTCTTGAGTAAAGGAAGAGATGGAAGAATGAAAGGCAAAAATATAACCATCAGTATTAGAGCTATCATAGGAAGTTCATTATTAATCAGCCATTATTTTTGCTCTGGCTCCCAGTTATCCCCACTTGCCTGTGAAGAGGAAAATCAGTAGAAAGTGTTAGCTGAGATTGAAGCAGCTATTCAAACTTGTCCCCATGGAAGCATAAAGCCCTAAAGCATTTCTTCTTTCTTTCATTCCCTGTTCAAATCACAGGCTAAGCCCCTTCCCTCAAACCAATGCACTTCACAAATAGTTTTACTTTTCTTTCTACAGGGAGAAAGAAGGCAATAAGATCTCCTTCAGACTTAAACTGCTCCTGCATTTATATTTTTTAACTTTTTTTAAAGCTTTTTATTTTCAAAATGTATGCATAGTTTTTAATATTCACCCTTACAAAACCTTGTGTTCCAAATTTCTTTCTATCTTCCCCACCCCTTCCCTTAGATGGCAATATATGTGAAACATGTGCAGTTCTTCTATATATCTTTTCATAATCATCATGCTGTATAAAAAACCAGATCAAAAAGAAAAAAAATGATAAAATAAACAAAAAACAAGCAACATAAAAAAGTGAAAATACTATGTGGTAATACACACTCAGTCACTGCAGTCCTCTCTCTGAGTGCAGATGGCTCGCTTTATCACAAATCCATTGGTCTGAATCCTTTTACTGTTGAAAAGAGCCATACCCATCAGAATTGATCATCATATAATCTTGCTGTTGCTATGTACAAAGTTCTCTAGGCTTTACTCACTTCACTTAGGATCAGTTCAAGTAAGTCTTTTCAGACATTTCTGAAATCATTCTGCTGATGATTTTGTAGAATATAGAATAATAATATTCCATAACATTCATATACCATAACTTATTCATCCATTCTCCAATTGATGAGCATCCATTCAGTTTCCATGTTCTTGCCAATACAAAAAAGGCTTCTACAAACATTTTTGTACATGTGGGTTCTTTTCCCTTTTTCATAATTTCTTTGTGACAGTGACCCAGTACAGACAATGTTGCATCAAATGGTTTGCACAGTTTGATAGCCCTTTGGGCATAGTTGCATATTGCTCTCCAGAATGGTTGGATTAGTTTCTAAATCCACCAAAATGTATTATTGTCTCAGTTTTCCCACATTTCCTCCAACATTCATTATTATCTTTTACTATCATCTTAGCCAATCTGAGAAGTATGTAATGGTACCTCAGAGTTGTCTTAGTTTCCATTTCTCTGATCAATAGTGAATTAGAGCATTTTCCCTTATGACTAGAAATGGTTTTAATTTTTTTACCTGAAAATTGTCTGTTCATATCTTTGACCATTTATCAATTAGATAATGACTTGTATTCTTGTAGATTTGACTCAATTCTCTCTATATTTTAGAAATGAGGCCTTTATCAGAATTCTTAGATGTAAAGCTATCTTCATAGTTTTCTGATTTTCTTTCAATCTTGTTTCCACTGCTTTTGTGTAAAAAAAAAAAAAAAACTTTTGAATTTTATATAATCAAATTATCCATTTTGCATTCCATAATGCACTCTGGTTCTTTTTTGACCACAAATTCTTTCCTCCTCTACAGATCTGAGAGGTAGAGTATTGTTTGTTCTTCTAATTTGATTGCACTATCATTCTTTATGTCTACATCATGAATTCATTTCTACCTTATCTTGGTATAGAGTGTTAGGTGTGGATCAATACCTACTTTCTTCCATTCTAGTTTCTGATATTTCCAGGAATTTTTGTTAGTGAGTTTTTATCCTAAAATATCTGGGGTCTTTGGGTTTGTCAAACATTAGATTACTATAGTCTATAAGAAATGATTAGCAGGATGACTTCAGAGAGGCCTGGAGAGACTTGCATGAACTGATGCTAAGTGAAATGAGCAGAACCAGGAGATCATTGTACATAGCAACAACAAGATTATATGGTGATCAATTCTGATGGACCTGGTTCTTTTCAACAATGAGATCATTAAGATTACTTCCAAAGATGTTGTGATGAAGGGAGACATCTACACTCAGAGAAAGGACTGTGGGAATTGAGTGTGGTTCACAACATAGAATTTTCATTCTTTTTGTTGTTTGCTTGCATTTTATTTTGTTTCTCATGTTTTTTCCTGTTTGATTTGATTTTCCTTGTGCAGGAAGACAATTATACAAATATGTATGCATATATTTGATTTAATATATATTTCTATTATGTTTAACATACATTGGACTACTTGCCATCTAGGGAAGAGGGTGACAAGTGTGGGGGGAATTGGAACACAAGATTTTGCAGGGCTTAATGTTGAAAATTTATCCATGTATATGTTTTGAAAATAAAAAGCTTTAATAAAAAAGGAAAGGTAGAAATTAGAGAAATCAAAATACTTTTAACAAAAAAGAATGTGATTGAAAAAATAAAGAATTATTAAAGTTTTTTTAAATTTATTTTAATATTGCTTGCAGGACAATTTGGAAAGCTAAGACAATTCTCTGTCCTTACTCAAGTATATTGAATCCACCCTTCACCCATTATCATTTTTGACAAGATTTATTTTGCTTTATTTTTTCCAGCACAATATACTCATTCTTTGGCAATGGTATCTCATAATGATATAGGGTATAAGATGTTAGTCTACGCCGAGTTTCTGACAAATTATTTTCCATTATTCCCAGAAATTTTCACCAAAAATTGAGTTCTTATTCCAGAAGTGAAAATATTTGAATTTATTAAACAGTATATTGCTATGCTCATTAGCTATTTTGTCTTGAGTACCTAATCTTTTCCACTGATCCACCATTCTTTCTTAGCTAGTATCAAATGGTTTTGATCAGTGACTTTAAAATATAGTTTGTCTGGTACTTGTAAACAAGCCTTGATATTCTTGACTTTTTGCTCTCCCAGATGAATTTTGCAATTATTTTTTAGCTCCATAAACTGTTTTGGCAATTTGATTGATATGACACTAAATAGTTTAATGAATTTAATTGTAATTGTCATTTTTGTTTTATTAGCTTGACCTATACATGAGCAATTTATATTTGCCCAATTGTTTAGATTTGACTTTATTAGTGTAAAAAAAGTTTGGTAGTTGTGTTGATATGACTCTTGATTTCATCTTTTTTTCTCTCTCTTGCTGCTAGGCTTTATTGGTAGCACATAGAAATGCTAGTGATTTGTGTGGGTTTACTGTGTATTGTGCAAATTTGCTAAAGTTCTTATTTATTTAAATTTTTTTTCATTGATTCTCTAGGATTCTCTAAATATGTCATCACATCATCTGCAAAGAGTGATAATTTTATTTTCTTATTGATATCTATAATTCCTTTATTTTTTTTCTCCCCTTATTGCTAAAACTGAAATTTTTGGTACAATCCTGAATAATAGTGTTGATAATGGATATTCTTATTTCACTCTGGATCTTATGTACAATACTTCTACATTCTTCCTATTACATATAATGCTTAAGATGCTTTTAGATAGATGTTACATGTCATTTTGGGGAAAACTCCATTTATTCCTTTGCTCTCTGTTGTTTTTAATAGGAATGGGTGTTGTATTTTGTCAAATGCTTTTTCTGCATCTATTGAAATAATCACATGATTTCCATTACTTTTGTTATTGATATGATCAATTACGCTGATACAATTTCCTGATATTGAACAAGCCCTAAATTTCTGGTATAAAACTCACTTGTTCAAAATGTATTATTCGGGTGATAAATTTCTGTAATCTCTTTGCTAATTTTTTATTTATGATTTTACATCAATATTCATTAGGGAAATTTGCCTATAATTTTCTTTTTCTGTTTTGGCTCCTCCTGATTTAGGTATATGCACTATTTTTGTCATAAAAGAAATTTGATAGAACTCCTTATTCTCCTATTTTCCCCCAAATAGTTTATAAGCATTTTAATTAATTCTTCTTTAACTGTTTGGTAGAATTCACTTCTAAATCCATCAGATCCTGAAGATTTTTTCTTAAGTAATTCATTGGTCATTTGTTCAATTTCTTTTTCTAAAGTGGAGTTGCTTAAGTATTTTATTTCCTTTTCTGTTAACCTGGAACAATTTATATTTTTGTATATGTTTATCCATTTCAATTATATTGGATTTATTGGAACACAGTTGCACAAAATATCTCCTAATTATTGCTTTAAGTTGCTCTTCATTGGTGGTAAATTTACCCTTTTCATTTTTGATACTAGTAATTTCACTTTCTATTTTCCTTTTTCTAATGAAATTAATCAAATTTATCTATTTTGCTGTTGTTTTGTAAAACAAACTCAGTTTTATTAGTTTAATAGTTTTCTTATATTCAATTTTATTAATCTCTCATTTAATTTTCAGAATTTCTAATTTGATATTTAGTTTGGAGGGGATTAATTTTTTCTACCTTTTTAGTTACATACCAAAATCATTGACCTCCTCTTTATTTAATTCATGTAAGAATCTAGATATATAGAATTTTCCCTAATAACTGCTTTACCTGCATCCCATAACTTTTGCTATGTTGCATCATTATTTATATTCTCTTAGATGAAATTATATTTTTTGAGATTTGTTGTTTGACCCACCTATTCTTCAGAATTAGATTATGTATTTTTAAATTAATTTTTGCACATGATTCCATGGATATATTCACTATTTACATCATCTTGCATTTGAATTTTTTTTTTTTATGTCCTAATACATGGTCATCTTTGTGCAGGTGCCATTGTTGCTGGAAAAACTGGGATATTCCTTTCTATTCCCAGTCAGTTTTCTCCAGAGTTCTATCATGCCTAACTTTTCTAAAATTCTGTTCAACTCCTTAACTGCTTTCTTGTTTATTTTGTGGTTAAATTTATCTAATTCTTAGAGAGGGAGATTGGGATCCCCACTAGTATATTTTGCTGTCTCTTTCTTCCTGTAACTCGTTTATGCAACCTACCTTCTCTAAGAATTTGGATGATGTACCACTTGTTGAATTTGTTTTTACTGTTGATAATCCTATATTATTTATGGTATATTTAAGCAAGATGTTTTCATCCTTATCTCTTTTAATTAGATCTATTTTTGCTTTTGAGATCAGTATTATGATCCCTGATTTTTTTCAGCTGAAGCCTAATATAATCTGCTCCTTTTAGCTTTATTTTGTATATATCTCTGTGCTTCAAATATTTCTTGTAAATAGCATATTAAGGGATTCAGGTTTTTAATGCACTCTGTTGTGTGCTTCTGTTTTATGTGAAAGTCCATCCCATTTACATTTACAGTAATGATAACTAACTTTGTATTTTGCTCCACTCTCCTTCCCTCCATTTATATTCCTCTCTCTCTTTTCACCCTTTTCCCAACTCCCACCTCCCTCAATGTGCTCTGCCTTTTATCACCTCTTTTCTTGCCATTTTCACTTTTCCTTCTGTCCTCTATTCTATTGTTTCCTTCTTACATTTTCTTTCTTCTTTCCTCTTCTATTTCTCTATGACATAAGATAAATTTCTATATCCAACTGTATATATGTTAATCCCTCTTTGATTCAAATGAGATTAAGGTACAAATAATGATCATCCCACTTCCTTCTTTTCCTCTACTATAATACTTCTTTTGTGCCTCTTCTTGTAATGTAATTTATCCCATTTAACCTGCTGTTTGTTCTTTTTTCATGTACAATCCATGTTTCCATTCCTTATTTTTTTTACATAATTACATCAAAATCAATTTATACCCACCTCCTCTTTCTATGAATACACCTTCTAACTGCTCTAACAAAGATACAATTCTTAAGAGTTACAAATATCATTTTCCCTTGTAGGGAGGTAAAAAAATTAATCTTTAAATAATGTTTTGTCTTTACTATTTACCTTTTTATGCTTCTCTTGAGTCTTGCATTTGAAAATCAAATTTTTGCTTAGCTGTTGTTTTCATAAGAAATGACTGAAAATTCTCTATTTATTTAATGTTCACCTTTTTCTCAATAAGATTATGTTCAATTTTGCAGAGCACTTGATTCTTGCTTGTAATCCAAGCTCTTTTGTCCTCCAGAATATAATACTCGAGGCTCTCTGATCCAATCATGTGGAAGCTGGCAAGTCTAAGGTAATCCTGACTGTGGCTATTAATTTTTTGAATTTTTTTTTGTGGCTGCTTGTAATTCTTTTTTCCTTGATCAAACCAAAATTCTCTCATTTGGTTAAAATATTTCTTTTCATTTTGGTATCTCTTTCAGAGTTTATTGGTAGATTATTTCAATGATTTTTTTTTTTACTTTCTGGTTCTAGGACAACAGTATAATTTTCCTTAATGATTTCTTGGAAGGTGTTGTCCTGCAGGTTTTTTGATCAAGACTTTTAGATAATTCTTAAATTCTTAAATTACCTCCCCTAGAGTATTTTCCAAGTTGATTGTTTTTCCAGTGAAGTATTTTGTATTTTCTTCCATTTTTTTTTCAGTTTATTTTTTAATTTTGAGCGATTCTTGATGTTTCATTGAGTCATTTCCTTTGATTTATTCTAATTATGAATTAATTATTTTCTTCAGTTAAATTTATTTACTTCCTTTTCCATTCAGCTAATTCTACTTTTAAATGAGTGGTTTTGTTCAGTGTTTTCCCCCATTTTACTAAATCTAATTTTTAAGGAGTTGTTTTCTTAAATATATTTTGTGCTTCTTGAGTTTTCCCTGAAGTTGCTGAATTTCTTCCCCAGCTTATGCAGGATTGAAGGGCTCAGATGCTGATCTTCACTGTCACTAAGAAACTCCCACTATTTTTCTCACACTACGCCTATGCTCCCCCTCCACTTAAATTAGAGAGATGTTTCCTGAAATCCTTCTATGTTTTCTTAAACTGAACATTTGCTTCACTCTGAATTTTTGTGGGATCTGTCATTCCAAAATTTATTTCAGGGCTTGATTCAATGTTATTTCTGAGGGAAATTGAGGAGAGCTCAGGCAATTTTCTGAATTCTCTGACCTTTTGACTTTGCCCCAAATAAAGCTTTTCTACTTAGGCATAATCATTTTCTGTAGAAAAATTTCAAAAATGTCTAATGACTTTTAAATGGATAAATGCATACACACTTATAATATTAGTGGTACATACTACATATAAATACATAGGTGTATATAATATATGCATGCTTGCATACTTATCTATGTATGAAATGTATAAATACAAATACTCACATACACAGAAAAAACCCAGAAAGATAAACACTATGTGAATTGAAATTTTTACATCAATTATTCATCTATGAATTTAAACAGATACATAAAAAAGTATGAAAAACTGATTCATGTCTCATATTTTATATATAACACCTATTAAAAGGAGTTTTTAGAGTAATATTTTGAGTCATAAAAACTATTCTTCCAATTTTGCCTTTAGCCAAAAGATTAAGAACAAAAGATGAGTTGAACAAAGCCAGCAAACAAAGACTGACAATTTTATTAGCATTTTTAGAATTGTTCAACTTGCCTAAAGAGATACAGGAATCTTTAAAACAAGATAAAATGAAGGGAATATTCTTTTAATAAGAGCTTTAATAAAAAAGATGTTAATGTTTTTCACCTAATGATTTAAGTTTTTAAAGACTGAATTTCAGAAGAGATTCATATTTTGTGAAGAACATCTGGTTGTTATCAATAAATAATTATAAGTTAAACATAATAAACAGAATAAATGTTGAACTTGATGGGATTCATCTGATGGTGTAAATATAACCTTAATAATCAACAAATCCCACTTAACCTTGTGTTTCCCTGGCAATTATCTCCTGTGTGTTGATTAAGAAGATGTGTGATTGTTACCCTATGATATTACAGAATGCAAAAGAAACCTCCTCTAGCAATTGTAGCAATTGTTTTCTAGATATCCTTATGCTTTCTATAATTAACAAAGCTGGCATCTAAAAGCAATTTCCTACATGACACTAATAGTGTCAGCAGTTCTTTTGTTTATGGGACATGGAAATAAATGCTCTTAACTTGGGCTACTGAATTCCTTATTTTCAATGTGGACTTTACTGAAAATTAAATATGGTGCTGAATATAGCAAACCTTAATCAATAAAGGAGCAAAAAATAAAGTTCAGTCAAGGTAAATTTGTTTTCAAAATTCCACAATCTTTCAGATTACTAGAGTATCTTATTACCTCAAATGTATTTGATCAAAAATCTTTTTTTATTTCCCAACATTTACTTAGTTTCATATAACTAAGCTGTTACATATAATCTTTGGTACAAGTTTAAATAATTATGGTGCACTTAGCTGTTGTCTTTCCAAATTTGGCATGACTTGGTTGTTTTATATTTTAGGCCTCAAATCCTGTCTTTGGCATGTCACTATAAATTGATTGAAAATGTAGTGTTTACAATACATTCTCACTATTTATAGTGAGTAGACAGTCTTTGAGGATTTCCTAGTGTCCCTCAGATCAATACTAGATCAAGCCTCTGAACTGGTTATGTAGTGGCAGAACCTACAAATAATTGTAGTATGAGACATTTCCAGCAGAAGATGCTTTGGAATAAATGCAGAAAAGTTCTGTTTCAAAATAATGGCTGGGGGGAGGGCAAATAAAGAGGAGCACAGTCACACAGTCACAGTGCAGGGAGCCAGTGTAGTTTGGTGTCCAGGTACCAGGGAATCTTTTAGGAAGCTTTCAGAAAAATACAGTACTGTTGGCTACTCTGTCCTAGTTCAGAAGCCTGTGGATCAGTAGATTAGTTGGGAGACATCTAACAAACACAAAAGGCAAATAGACACCCTATGAGCACCAGAAATACTCAGGGGCTAGCCACACCCATCCAGTATGGAAAGGAAGTCAGCAGCACTGGCCCTGGCAGGGAAAAGCAACTATCACCTATAGAGGTAGCAAGAGCAATCTCCCCTTTCCCTAAGACCAGACCTCAGTTTTTTAAAAAATGTACAAAAAAACCCCCAAAGAACTCCAACAATAGCAGCTTTTATGGAGACAAAAAAGAACAGATCTTAAACCTTGAGGACACAAAAGGCAAATAGTCTTCAGATGAAGACCCAAAGGGTGATATAAGTTGGTCCCCATTTCAGAAGGCTTCCTTGAAAGAATTGAAAAAGTATCTTAAAAGAGAGTTAGAAGAAAAATGGGGAAAGGAAATGAGAACATTGCAGGAGAGATTGCAAAAGGACAAACAGAAATTACCTGAAGAAAATTCCTAAAATATATTTAGTGGAATGGAAAAAAATCATACTTTTTTCAAATTTGAAAAAGGAACCAAATCATAGAAAAACAGAATTTGTGAAATGGAAAAAACCCACTTAACAAAACAACTCATTTAAAAGTTCAATTTGCCAAACGCAAAAGGAGATTAAAAAAACTAATTGAAGAAAATAAGCCACTAAAAATTAGAACTGAACAAATGGGAGTGAATGACTCAATGAGACATTAAGAATTACCCCCCCCCCAAAAAAATAAATTAAGGGGAATGGGAAATACCTCATTGGAAAAACAACTAAGCTGGAAAAGAGATATAAGAGAGACAATTTAAGAATCATCAGACTACCTGAAAATCATGATGAAAAAAGAACATAGTCATCATCTTTCAGAAAATCATCAAGGAAAACTGCCTTGATGTCCTAGAACAAGAGGGTAAAATAGACATTGAAAGAATTTACAAATCACATCCTGAAAGAAATCCCAAAAAGAAAACTTCAAGGAATATTATAAATTTCGAAATAATCAGATCTAGGAGAAAACAGGGGAAGCAGCCAGAAAGAAATTGTGAGGAGTCATGATTGTGATAACCCAGGACATAGCAGCTTCCACTTTAAAAGACTGGATGGCCTGGAATCTGATATTCTGAAAGGCAAAGGAAATTGGATTGCAATCAAGAATCAACTATCCAGACAAATTAAGCATCATCTTTCTGGGGGAAATGGTAATTTAATGAAACTGGTGTATTTCATTTATTTCTGATGAAAAGACCAGAGTTGAACACAAAATTTGATCTTCAAATAGAGAACTCAAGAAAGCATCTAAAGGTAAAAAGGAAAGAAAAAAACCTGTTTCTTCTGAAAGTTAAAAAGTTTACATTATATATAGTATATAGAAAGATTATATGTTTAACTCTTGACAAGGGTTATCTCTGTTATGGATATACTAAGAGGATTCAGGTATAATTTGATTTTATTGTGATAATATAAAAAAGACAAGAAGGAGGAAGAGGGATTCTATTGGAAGAAGAGAAAAAGGAAAGTAAAAAGGGGTAAATTACATCTCATGAAGAAGCAAAAAAGACCTATTACAAATGAGGGAAAGAAGGGAAGGGGATGAGCATTGTGTGAATTTTATGCTTATCAGATTTGGCTCAAAGAAAAAAAAATATTAGAGATATTTAGCTTCACAGAGAAAGTTTTCTCACCCTATAGGGAAGTAGGAAGGGAAATGAGAAAGGAAAGGGGGAAAACGAATAGAAGAAAGAACAGAATTAGAAGGGGAAAGGTATAAGAAATAGGGAGGAGGGGGAGGTGAAGACAAGATGGCAGAGAGCAGGCATGACTCTCTGTGACCTCCTCTGACCTCCTCTCAAATCAACAGCAAATTAACTCTCAAAGTATCCCCAAATATTTGGAGTACAACACGTTCCCAGAAGAAGTTACCTTGCAAGAACTTCAGAAGAGGTCTGTTTCCATCAGGCAGGGGGACAGTCTGCTGAGCCCAGACAGCAGCGTGGGGAGACAGTGCAGAAAGCTGGGGCAGGGACTCAGATCATTGCAGGTTCTAAGCACTTGGGAACCTTCTGTGAGCCTATTAGGGCACTCTGCCCTGATGGTTTGACAGTTTTGCCTTTTATAAAAGGTAAATTCAGGGCAGCTAGGTGGTGCAGTGGATAGAGCACCAGCCCTGAAGTCAGGAGGACCTGAGTTCAAATCTGGTCTCAGACACTTAACATTCCCTAGCTTTGTGACCCTGGTCAAGTCACTTAACCCCAACTGCCTCAGCAAAAAGCAAAAAAAATAAAAAATAAAAAAATAAAAGGTAAATTCTAAACAATTGAGTTGTGGAAGAGCTGGACCTTGCCCCGATTACTCAGCACTGGAAATCAATCAGCAAAACTGTCCCAGAGCAAATTAAAGCAGCTATCTTTTCTTTACTCTGAACAGATCTCAAGCCTTAAAAATGAATCAAAAACAAAAAAAGAACTCTCATCATAGACAGCTTTTATGGAGAGTAAGAAGAATAGACCTCAGATGCTGAGGTGCCTAAAGGTAAAGCAACTCTAGAGGAAGCTACAAAGAGATACAAAAAGAAGCTACTGTTCCCCATTTCACAAAGTTTTCCTGGAAAATTGCATAATGAATTTCAGAAAAGAGTTAGAAGAAAAATGGGGAAATGAAATGAGATCATTGCAAGAAGGAATGGAAAAAGCATATAATGCCCTACAAAAAAAAAAAAGATATGAAAAAGACACCAATTCACTGAAAAGCAAATTTGGTGAAATGGAAAAAGAATGCAATGAACAAAAAAATTCAATTGGCTAATTACAAAAGGAGCTAAAAAAAGGTAAATAAAGAAAATAATACATTAAAAATTAGAATTGAACAAATGGAAGTGAATGACTCAATAAGACTTCAAGAATCACTCAAACAAAAACATAAAAAGTGAAAAAATTGAAGAAAATACGAAATATCTCTAAAGAAAAAGAACTGACCTGGAAAATAGATCTAGGAAAGACAATTTAAGGATTATTGGACTTCCTGAACGCCATGATGAAAAAAAAAAAGGAGCTAGATGCCATCTTACAAGAAATCATAAAAGAAAATTGCCCTGATGTTTTAGAATCAAAAGGTAAAATAGCCATTGAAAGTATTCACTGATCTCCTGAAAGAGACCCAAAAATTAAATCCCCAAGGAATATTGTGTCTAAACTTCAGAATTATCACACCAAGAAAAAGATATTGCAAAAAGGCAGAAAGAAACAATTTAAAACCAATTTAAAATTTAAAAAAAATCAAAATCTAATTTTGTATCTCCAGATGCTTACTTGCATAAAATACAGATCAATGAATTGGGCTTACAACTAAAAAAGGTAGAAAAAGAACAAATTAAAAACCCTTAATTAAATAACAAATTGGAAATTCT
>JAJPUD010012199.1:25771-50500 GCA_023553655.1 Myrmecobius fasciatus
CTTCTCCTGAGTTCTTTCAAGGTAGATTTTTGATAGAAGTGTGTTGTAGTCCAAATGTTTGGCGGAGCTCTCACTCAAAAACCAGTTCGAAGGCTCACTTTGTCTGGGTCTGAGGGAAGGTCCCAAGGAGTTCACAGAGACAGCTGTCTGCAGTTCGCCATCTTGGCTCCGCCCCCCATTTTTCAAATGATAAATGGTCAAAAGCTATGAACAGAAAATTTTCTAGCTATATAAAAAGGTGCTTTAAATCACTACTGATCAGAGAAATGAATATTAAGACAACTCTGAGGTACTACTACATACCTCTCAAATTGACTAAGATGACAGGAAAAGATAATGATGAATGTTGGAGGGGATGTGGGAAAATGTGGACAGTAATACACTGTTGCTGGAATTGTGAACTGATTCAACCATTCTGAAGAGCAATTTAGAAATATGCCCAAAGAGCTATCAAACAGTTCATATCCTTCCATCCAGCAGTTGACACTACTGGGTCTGTATCCAAAAGAGATCCTAAAGGAGAGAAAAGGAACCACATGGCTAAAATGTTTGTGGTAGCCTTTTTTGTAGTGACAAGGAACTGGAAACTGAGTGGGTACCCATTAATTGGAGAATGGCTTAATAATTATAGCATTTGAAAGCTATGGAATGTTATTGTTCTATAAGAAACGATCAGCAGGATGATTTCAGAGAGGCCTCGAATGACTTACATGAACTGATCATAAGTGAAGTGAGTAGATCCAGGAGATCATTGTACACAGCAACAAGAAGATTATGCATTGATCAATTGTTATAGACATGGCTCTTTTCAACAAGCAGATGATTCAGGCCAGTCCCAGTGGTCTTGTGATGAAGAGATCCATCTGCACTCAGAGAGAGGGCTGTGGGGACTGAGTATGGATCACAACATAGTGTTTTCACTCTTTTTGTTGTTGTTCGATAGCATTTTTTCTCTTTTTTTTCTTTTTTTTTTGTTTTGATTTTTCTTAGGCAGTATGATAATTGTGGAGATATATATAAGAATTGCACATGTTTGACATGTTGGATTATTTGTCATCTAGGAGAGGGCCTGGGTAAGAAGATAAAGAAAAAAATGATAAAATACCAAAAAAATTTTGTGGGTTTTTTTTTTGTTTTGATCAAGGAATGTTTGAAATAGAATTGAATTTCCTGTAGTTCCTCATATAGTTCTATTTCTAAGGTCAATTGGGAGATGGAACTCAAGAGTTGTTTAAAAGAAAGTCCTTCTTTGATGAAATTCTTTTGTTCCATATAATGAATAACCTAGTCTATCCATATTGCTTGAATTTGATTACTTATCAAGGTTAATTGACCAAAAGTACTATTTTAGTGTGGTTTAGACATAAATTAAATCAGCCTATGCTTCAGATTCTGGAGTAAGTATGGTATAATGGAAATATTCTTGAATTGTAGATGAAAACATCCAAAACTTTGTAACTTATAAGCTATGTTTCCATGTGTAAGCCATTCACTATCTCAGAATCTCAGTTTCCTCATCTCCAAAATAGACACAATATGTGTTCTGTCATCCTCACAGGATTGTTAAGATCATGTGTATTAAAATAAACAAAAGAAAATTTTAAACCCACTATATTCATGATGCATTTTCAACTTTTTTTGAGAAAATACAACAAATGGGACAATTCAGCACAATTACTCCATTCTTTATGTGTAAGAAGATCTTTGTTCTGAATGAAGATTATTTTGCTGATGAATGCCATAAGAAGCCAATTCTTTTTACTCCTTAACTCCTCTTGCAAGTTTGATATCATGAAGGAAGAATACATTAATGTAGAGCAAACAAAATGGTTGAGAAGAGAGTATTCATGTTGATGAAAAGAATTATTATGCAGGAAACCCTGGGTTTCAACCTTGATTCTAAATAAGATACTTTTAGGTTCCCTGGGTTTTTTAGTTTTGTGTCTGTAAAATAAGAGAATTAAGAAAATCTCTGAGATCCCTTGTGTTATGACATGGCTTGTATCATTGACCTGCAAAGATGTTAAAATTGATTTTTTTTCTTTTTTTAAAAAATGTTTTTGTTTTATCTTTTGTTTTTTTTTAAATTATTATTTTTTTTGAAATTTACATTTATAAGATTTTTATTTCCATTTTTTCTTTGTCCTCCTTACCCCTCCCCAATATGCTAATTAATCTTATATTGGTTATATATGAATATTCATATTAAACATATTTCTACATTAGTCATGTTGTGAAAGAAGAATCAGAATCTAAGGGAAAAAAACATGACAAAGAAAATAAAACAACAAAAATGTGAAAACAGTATGCTTCTTCATGCTCCATAGTTCTTTATCTGGATGAGGATAACATTTTCTATCTTTTAGATTCAGTCTTTTAGAATTGCCTTAAATCATTGTGTTGCTCCAAAGAACAAAATCTATCAGTGTTTCATCAAGACTATGTTGGTTTTACTCTGTGCAATGGTATCTTGGTTTTGCTCACTTCACTCAATATCAGTTCATGTAAGTCTTTCCAATTTTTTCCCCTGATATCTGCTTGATCATTATTTCTTATAGAACAATAATATTCCATTACATATTTATAGGACACTATTTATTCAGTCATTACCCGACTGATGGGCATTCCCCTCAATTTCTAATTTTGTCTGTACAAAGTTGCTATAAACATCATTGTACATGTTTGTCCTTTTCCATTTTTATGATATTATTGGGATACAGACTTAGTAGAGGTATTACTAGATAAAAGGATACGTACAATTTTATAGCCTTTTTGCCTTAGTTCTAAATCATTCTTCAGAATGATTGTATCACTTCACTGGAAGACCAACAATTCATTAGTGTTCTAATATTCCCATATTATTTCCAACATTTATCATTTTCCTTTTCTCTCATATTAGCCAATCAAATAAATAAGAGGTGTTAGCTCAGAGTTATTTTAATTTGCATTTCTATACTCAAAAGTGATTTAGAATACTTTTCATGTAACCATAGATCTATTTTCCAGTAGATTTTTTCCATTGGGGTATTTTATATTTTCTTCTATTTTTTTCATTCCTTTTATTGTTTGAATTTTTCTTAATGTCTCATTGAATCATTAGTTTCCATTCTCCTTATGCTAGTTGTTAACATGTGATTTTTTTCTGTTAGCTTTTGTACCTCTTTTTTCATTTGACTAATCCTAGTTTTGAAAGTGTTGCTTTCTTCAGTGATTTTCTATTTTATTTTTTTATTTTGTATTCAGTCAATTTTATTTTTTAAGGAATTCTTTTCTTCAATTATTTTTTTTGTTCTTTCTTTTCCAAGATTCTGACTCTCTCTTGCATAATCTACATCTCATTTTTTTTTCCGAATTTTTTGTCTATCTCTCTTTGGTCATGACACCAATTCATATCAGTCTTTGAGATTTTGCATGTAGGTATTTTTCTTCTTCTTTGTTGGTATTTTGATAGCAGCTTTCTATGGTCAAAGTTGAACTTTGCTCCTGAGAGCACAAGGATAGGAGGGGGGGGTGGACTTCTTTTGCAACTTTGAGATGCTTTGAGTTTGTCTTTGAGCATTGGAGCCTATGGTGTTTGGTGACTTGCTCAAAGAGTTGGGGTAGCCCAACCTTGATCATCTTGATGTTGACTGGTTTACAGGAGTAGCAATTTGTCTTATACATTGGGACTGGTGGCTTTACCATTGCTCTGCCCTGCTACTATCCTATTGAGTCAGGATCCAGAGGTTTTTTGCTGGTGAGCTTTGCTGTAGCTAACTCTCTCTGGCTGGCTTGTCCAGACATTGTCTGCATAGCACTATACTTGCTTTTCATCTAAGTGTGACTGATCTTTCCTGAAGAGTTTCCAAGATATCTTGAGCTAGAAATTGCTTCATTCAATCTCTTTGAATGTTCTGCTACTCCAGAATCTGTTTGGAGGTATGATTTCCAGTAGTTGCTGAGGGAAACTGAGGAGAATTCATACAGCTTCATTACTTCTTTTTTCATGAATGTTTTCTTTTGAGCTAAGAATTAGAAACTACTGCGTATAGTGAGCACTGGCTTTACTCCCTATCTTTTGCTAACATTGCTGAAATTCCTCTTCTAACCTTGTGCTTCCCCATCTCAAAGAGTTATCCTATAAATAAAAAAAAATTAAATGCGAAGAAAAACTATCAACAAAATCAATTAATACCTAAAAGTCCCTGAAAACATATGCAGTGTTTCATGTTGATTGACTTCTCTTCTCTGCAAAGAAGTTGAAGAGATACAGGTTCTATGGAATATTCAGAGATACTTGAATCCTCGAGTCCAAGGGCTTGCTAAGCCTTTTTGGGGACTGTTCATTCACTTTTTGTGTCCATCTGAGTCACTCAGCTCTCACCTGTGGTGTCAAGAAGCCAGGACATGCACAGAAGTCACACCCTGCAAACTAAATGGACTAAGCCAATGTAAGAGTAAGTGATAGGCCTCAGACCTATTTGGTGAAAAGGAAAAATATCAACTAGAAGCATTTAAAGATTTCTCCTAGTGGAGTGGACAGATGAGAACAATTTGTTCCAACAGAAGTGAAGGGGCTACAGGAGGTGTTGTGAAGATCTTAAACTTTGGCCCATCAGTGAGGAGACCAAGGTCATTCACTGCCTCCTGGACCATTTCCAATCATCTTTACTTCTGAATTCTTAGTGGACTTCAGTTACTCAGGAAAAGAGAGGCTGATGAATTTGTACAACTCTGCCCCACTTAAATCCCACAAAAAAATGGACAAACAACAAAAAAGACATATTTTCATATCTTTTCTTTTCTATTGATTTTTTGCCATATTCTTTCTTTCTTTTATTTTTTTCTATTACTTTGTTTTAGCCATTGACTATACTGTTGTTTTATTTTTTTAATTTCACTTCATTCAGACTAAATTCATGTAAATTCCCTGTATGGGAGGTAAAGACAAGTATTGTGGTTTCTCAGAGTCTATCTGCTCAAGTATGTGAAGCCTTGGGCCTCAGTTTCAATTTCCTAGAAATCATGTAACTTTAGAAAAATGAAACTTTTGCTTTAATTACCTCATTAGCATTAGCTCATTCTTAGCAACGCATAATCACTTCACCTACCATATAAGGGAAAAGTAACTGCAAGAGCCAATGAAGACAAAAGCTTTGCATAAAGGGGTTTTGGGGGAGGGATTAGGCAGTACTTGTCTATTTTACCTATGCTTTCCGGTTCCTTAGCTGCCTCTCCTCATTCTTGACTGCCTGAGAGTGGGGACTGCCCACTTCTCACGAGATTTTTATAAACCTTTTACCTTTGAGAAATTTCCAAGTAGTCATTTTTGGTTAGGGTCTCTGTATCCCACACAGTTGCATTCATTTTATTAATCAGTTTTTATGGCTCAGTAATATTCCATTATTTTAGACACTTTTCTAACTGATGTATACATCTTTGATTTTCAGTTCATTTGTACCACAAAAAGTGCTATCAGTTAATGTTTAAAGGTACTTAAAAAAGATCCATGATTTCCTTGTTATATGACTAGCAGCAGACTCTTTGGGTCAAAGGAGAAGTACATTTCTATTTACTCAAGTAATATTGTTGGGGACTGGAAAGAAATAAGAGTATTTCTTCCCAGGAGAATTGTAGTACCCATGTTAGAATTACAATTGCAATTGTTCTGAGAGACCTACATTTGGTGCAGTAAAATAAAGCTAATGGTGGGAGGATCTGAATTTAGAAGTGTTAAAGAGGATGATGAATTTGTGTTCTGCCCTCTGATTGTAGTATATTTTAGATATCCCTGTCTTATTTACTTCATGATTTAAAATATGCATTGGAATTTATATATAATATCTGTCTTATCATTATTGTTGTATATCATAAATTATGTGTTGTATTATTATATGCTATATAATATATTATAAATTTTTATGTTATAATACATTATAAATTAATTATACTGAATTACAAATATATAATATCTGTTTGTAAAACCATAAGAAACTTTGCTTTAAATTTCTAATAACAGAAATAAAAATTAAATAAACCAGATTCTATCTCAAAACCTACAAATGTTTAAAGATGAAAAGAGATTAGCAAATTTTTCCAGGAATCTTTAGGATAATTATGAGGAACTACTCAGTTCAGGCCTCCCATCTGCCAAAGTCATTTTTGTTCAAAGGCTACTGAAGATTCTAAATTCATGATGGGACTGGCCTGTGCAAAAATTGAATAATGAATTTGAAAAGAACTATTTAATTATTACCCATGAAAGCTTCAAGTCAAGACCTAAAGTGAGATTTTTCAAAATTCTACTTGAGTCACAATTCTGCTGAAGAGTTATTGTTGTCTGATCTCCACAGATTTA
Organism: Myrmecobius fasciatus; assembly: GCA_023553655.1. Taxonomy (NCBI): domain Eukaryota; kingdom Metazoa; phylum Chordata; class Mammalia; order Dasyuromorphia; family Myrmecobiidae; genus Myrmecobius; species Myrmecobius fasciatus. The sequence continues at coordinate 32,109 of JAJPUD010012199.1, forward strand.
GAAGTACACTATTGTTTTGGAAACACAAAGGATTATTAAAGGCCTAGAAAGAATGCATATATTTGCATTCTAGATCCATCTCTATCATCTGAAAACTCAGTTGGCTGTGTTAGATTCTTAAATTAATCTTGTTTAAGTATGAAAGTTATATTTTGTTTTCTTTTGTTCTCAGCTCTCATTTTTAGTGGATTATGGTGATACATCATATAAAATTGGTTTCTACATGTGATCTAATTTGTTCCATTATACCTCCCCCTTTCTCTTTTTCTATAGACCTTTTTCCACCCCGTAATGTCTTTTTCTTAGATATCATCACATCAGATTCAATTCACAACCACACTGTCTGTCCATGTGATGTCCCCTCTCTCTGTCCCAATAACAGCTATAGTTCTATTTCTCAAGTGTTACAGATATCATTTTCCCATCTAAGGATCTAAGTAGCTTAACTTTAAATAATATCTATTTTTCCTGTTTATTTTTCTATCCTTCACTTGACTCTGTGTCTGTAGATTAAATTTTCTGTTTAATTCTGTTTTTTTAACAATAGAAATGATTGAAAGTCTCTTACTTCGTTGAAGATCCATCACTTCCAAAGAAGATATTCAGTCTTGCTGGGTCATTAATTCTTAGTTGTAACCCCAGTTTCTTTACCTTTTGGAATATAATATTTCAATCCCTCTAGTCCTTTTTTTGTAGCAACTGCCAGATACTGACTTTTTCAATTGTTTTTTTTCCTCTGACATTTTGCTGTATTTTTTTCCTGGAGATTATAGTTTTAGAGTTTTGCAACAATGTTCCTGGGAGTTTTCCTTGTGGGATCTTTCTGCAAAGATGATTGATGGATTTTTTCAATGAGTATTTCCCTCTCTTTTTCAAAAATATCAGGGAAGTTTTCCTTGATGATTTCTTGAAGATTGCTAGCCAGGCTTTTTTCTTTTTCTTTCTTTCTTTTTTTTCTTTTGGTCATGGAATTCAGGAATAGCAATAATTTTCAAATGGTCTCTTCTGGATTTATTTTTTAGGTTGGCTATTTTTCTAATGAAATATTTTAAATTTTCTTCCATTTTTTTCATTTTTTTAGTTTGCTTGAGCAAATTTTTAAGTCTCATAGAATCATTAGCTTCCATTTCACCCATTCTATTTTTTAATGTGTGATTTTCTTCAATTTGCTTTTGTATCTTTCCCCTAATGGTTAATTCTTCCTTTGAAAGTGTTGTTTTCTTCAGTGTGTGTGTGTGTGTTTTTTTTTGCATTTGTCCAATTCTGTTTTTTAAAGAATTGCCTTCCTTTTTCAACTTGTTGATTCCCTCTTGCATACGTCTCATTTCTTTTCTCATTTTTTCTTCTTCCTCTCTTATTTCCCTTTTAAAGTCTTTTATCACCACTTCCAAGAAGGCTCTTTGAGCCTTTTTCAGATTTCCTCTGTGGACATTTTGCTCTTGTTTCAATTCATATTTTGGACTTCCCTGTCCCTATAGTAACTTCCTATGTTCAAGGGTTGTTATTATTATTATTGTTATTTGTTTCTTTCTCTTTTCTTTTCTTTTAACATTTCCTCTTTCTTTTTTGTTACTTTTACATTTGAGTTCTGCTTCTGGGGTAAAGGAAGTAGTTTTCCCAAGCTTCCTGTGCAGTTCTGAGTCTTGGCTTTTGTCTTAGTGGTGCCTTGTGTCTGCAGGGGTAGCTTTGCCTGTTTTTTTTTTTTGTTTGTTTGTTTTGTTTTTTCAGAAAACTGCCTGATTTCCCAGATTTTGCCTCCTGAATTGGGACTGGAGGCTGTGCCACTGATCTGCTCTTCTACTGAACAAGGAGAAACTGTCTTAGTTGCTGATTTTCTGTGATAAAGACCTTCTCATTAGCTTTCCCAGACTGTCTGAACTTAGCTGCACACCCATTTCATTCCATGTGACTGATCTTTTTTGAAGTTTTTCCAAACTATCTTGAACTGGAGAGTGTTTTCATTTATTCAGAGTCTGTTCAGAGACTTGGTTTCATGTGTTTTTTTTTTTTATTTATTTTTTTTTTGCTGAGGGAATTGGGGTTAAGTGACTTGCCCAGGATCACACAGCTAGGGAATGTTAAGTGTCTGAGAGTAGATTTGAACTCAGGTCCTGCTGACTTCAAAACTGGTGCTCTATCCACTGTGCCACCTAGCTGCCCCACTCACTTTATTTTTTAATGAGGAACCATTCCCAGAAAGATAGACTGTCTAACAAAGTTTTACTTTTTACTGAAACAAGTAGAATTTATTGTTTAAATCAACATTCCAAACTTATTAATAGAAAAGTCTTTTCTTCATTTCCTCTATATGGGGTTTACTTTGACATTTTCCTTGTATTATCCAGGGCTAGTATACTTTCATATTTTAGGTAATTCACAATTGAATTTTATATCAAAATACTTTCTTGTATTTTTCTAATTTCATGTATAATAAATTATTATTAATATGTCCTATCTTTTGAAGACATAATTTATTCTATTTAAATAAATTGACTTAAAAGGATAAAATTATCTGTCTTTATATTTTTTTTCATAAAGGACAAGAATTTTACTTTTTAATCATAAAATTTAAAATGTTAATATGAAATTGAACTTTTAAAAATATCATTTTCTATTTATTAGGCTAATCCTGCTGTCAATACGAGAAGGAATATCCTTAATGCACTAATTATTTTTTTTCTGAAGTGTTCTCTAAAAGTTGTGAAGATAAAATCATATACTATAATAGAAAAAAATTACCCCATTCTCAAATCTTTAAATGTATAGTGTTTATTCATTTATTCAATACAAATTAGGAATCATTATATAGAATGTTATGCTCTTAAGACTTGAGTTCAAAAACACTTGTATATATTATTTATGTGACTATAAGGTATTTATTCAACCTCATTTATCTCTCCTGTAAAGAGAATACTTTTTTCCTATCTTACAACATTGGTAGGAACTCAAATGAGAATGAAGGACTTTCTATAGGCTCTTACAAAAACAATCAGTGCATTTTTTAATCCTAAGATATATTAAAATCCACTAACTTTATGAGATCTTATAAATGTTAAATATTATCAGAGAATTACAGAATTTTAAGTTAGAAGGAATCTTTAAAAACTATAAATCTATCTATGCTTAGTAAGAAGGTTTGTTATAGTACATATAAAAAAGTAACTGTCCAGTTTCTTGTTGAAGACCTCCATTATTCATGAAAATAATCACTTCCTGAGGTAGCCTATTCTATGTTGGGAGGGCATTTTTTGGTAAGAAAGTTGTTTTCTTTTCACTGATATCAGGCCTAATTTTTTCTTTATGGAATTTCCACCCACTATTCTTGGGCCTGCTTTCTGGAAGCAAACTGAAAAAGTACTTTCTTTTTTTCACAATATAAATCATCAAATATAGTTGAATACAGATTCTATATTTTCCCCTTGTCTTTTTTTTGTTTTTTGTCAAAGAACTGTTAGTTTCTTCACTCATTTCATATTAAATAGCCTCAAGAGTTTTTACTATCCTGATTTTTCTTACTATATTTAACTGGACACTGTTAGTTAGAATATAAGATCTTTACTTTTATTTTATTCTATTTTTAGATGAATGATCAGACTTTTCCACAATGGTTCTAAATATTTCAATGAGATATACAATAATTAATGTGGCTTTATTAAAAAAATGAAGTATACTAGGTCCTGGATATACTGAAGGTAAAGTGCAAGAGCTCTTGCCTTTAAGAAACTTCTAATTAGTTAGATCTAAGATGGCAGAGTAAAGTCAGGGACTCTTCAATGCTCTCTTGTCAGCCTCTCCAAGTTCCTTTAAATAATGACTCTAAAATTTCAGAGCATCAGAAACCAAAAAAATGGAGTAGAACAATTTTTTTTAGCCAAAGACAACTCAGAAGTTCAGCAGGAAATATTTCTGGCACCAGGATGGGAGTCTACTGTCAATCATAGTGCAAGCTGTGCCAATGAAGTCCCAAGGCCATTCCCCAGCTCAGCTACAAGCAGAGCAGGAAAAAGGATTGGGAGCTCTTCATCAGTGGCAATATAAGCAGTTTCTAGACCTCCCAGCCAAGAGACAGCAAAGAAGTACAGAAAGATCAAAAAGAAAGATTTCTTTCACTAGGAAGAAAAAGCCTTGGGAAACTAGCAAATCATGAATTGGTGTAGGTGGCAGTGGTAATGACAGCTTCTGGAGGCCTCTGATCATAGAAAGTTTCTTTATTAACATTGAGGAAGGACTCTGTAACTTGAACACACTAGAATTTATAGCCACAATGGAATGGAAAGGCTCCTCACAATTTCAGGGCAGGAAAAAAAGTGTCAGGTTCCTAAAAGGATCTCTGAAAACAGCTGCACAAAACTCTGAAGCATGGGACAATGCACCCTTGATCCTGGAAAAAGAGTTCTACTTTAACAAAAATATAAAAGCCAAGTGATAAGCTGGTGAAAAGAGCAAACAGAAGAAAAAGATTCTGACCATAGAAAGTTCAAAACACACTCAGAACAAGATAATAAAGTCAAAGTTCTGAAATCCAAAGCCTCCAAGAATAATAAAAAAAATTAGTTTAGGTTGTGGAAAAGCTCAAAAAGGATTTTGAAAATCAAGAGAGATAAATGAAAAATTGGGAAGGGAATTGAGTGGTACAAAAGGAATTACAAAAAGCTAATGAGGAGAAGAATGTCTTAAAAAGCAAAATTGACCAAATGGGAAAGGAGGAACAAAAGCTTATTGAGGAAAATAATTCCTTAAAAATTATAATTGAACAAATGGAATAGAATTGACTCATGAAGAATCAAGAAAAAAATAAAATAAAATCCAAAAAATGGGGAAAAAGAAAGGAAAAAAAAGTGAAATACCTCATTGGAAAAATAACTCATTTGGGAAATAGTTCCAGGAGAGATAATTTAACAATTATTGTTTTACTTGAAAATTAGAGTCACAAAAAGAGCCTGGACATTATCATGCAAGAAATTATCGAGGAAAACTGTCATGATATTTTAGAACCAGAGAATAAAATAGAAATCCAAAGACCTCCTGAAAGAGATCCCAAGATGAAAACTTCCAGGAATATCATAGCCAAATTCTGGAACTTCCAAGTCAGGGATTGAATATTGTAAGTATCCAGAAAGAAACAATTTAATCATAGTGGAGCCATATTAAAGATAAAACAAAATTCACCAGCTTTAACATTAAAATATCAGAACAATTGGAATATGATTTTACAGAGAGTAATGAAGCTAGGATTACACAAGAATCACCTATCCAGTAAAATAGTATAAACCTTCAGGAAAAAAAAGTGGATATTCAGTGAAAGAGAGGACTTTCAAGCAAAATGAAAAATCCAGAAGTGAATAGAAAATTTGATTTTCAAATAAAGGAGAAGCACAGGGAGGTATTCAGGAAAGGGATATCATAAGGGACTTAATAAGATTTATCTGTTTACATTCGTACATGAAAGGATGGTACTTGTGACTCATAAGAACTTTCTCAATATTGAGCAACTTGAAACTATGGCCAAAGGGCTGTCAAACTTTACATATCCTTTGAACCAGAAGTGTTTCTCCTGTGCCTATATCCCAAAGAGATCATAAAAAAAGGAAAAGGACCCAGATGTGCAAAAATGTTTGTGGCAGCCCAAACAGTAATGTTTGTAGTGGCAAGAAACTGGAAACTGAGTGAATACCCACCAATTGGAGAATGCCTGAACAAGTTATGGCATATGGATACTATGTAATATTATTGTTTTATAAGAAACAATCAGCAGGATGATTTGAAAGAGTCCTGGAGAGACTTACATGAATGATGCTAAGTGAAATGAGCGGGAGATCATCGTACATGGCATCAGTAAGATTATACGATAATAAATTCTGATGGACATGGCTCTTTTCAACAGTCAGGTGAATCAGGCAAGTTCCAATATTCTTTTGATGGAGAGAGCCATCTGCACCCAGAGAGAGGACTGTGGAGACTGAATGTGGATCACAACATAGTATTTTAATCTTTCTTATTATTATTTGCTTGCTTTTTGTTTTCTTTCTCATTTTTTTCTTTTTGATCTGATTTTTCTTATGCAGCATGATAATTGCAGAAATATGTATAGAAGAATTGCACATGTTTAACATATATTGGCTTACTTGCCATCTAGCTGAAGGGGTGGGAGTAAGAGAAGGAAAAAAATTGGGAACACAAGGTTTTGCAAGGGTGAATGTTGAAAACTATCTATATAAATGTTTTGAAAATAAAAAAGCTTTAATTTAAAAAAATCTTTTTCATTAAAGTAGTTAAAGAAGTATATATTGACATAAGACACAAAAAATGCATTGAATATGAAGGAATAAAATCTATGGAAATAAAATTAAGGGATGAGAGAGGGATGTTCTTGGAGAATGAGAAAGGGAGATATATAATAATCTAAATTATCTGGTATAAAATTGACAAGAAAAAGCATTTAAAGTGCAAGGGAAGACGGGGAGGGGAGGAGAAGCAAGTAATCTTTACTCTCATCAGAATTGGCTCAAAGAGGAAATAACATATACACTCAAATTAGGGTACAGAATCTATTTTGCTCTGCAAAAAAGTAGGAGGGGAAAGATATGCTAGAAAGGGGGAGGATAATAGAAAAAATGGTGTGTTGAGGGAAGGGTGGTCAATAGCCAAACACTTTTGAGGGGTGGGTCAGAGAGAGAATAAAATTAATAGGAAGGAATATAGTTAGCAATAGTAATTGGGGAAAGAATTTTGAAGCAAGTTTCTCTGAGAAGGCCTCATTTCTCAAATGTATTGGAACTTAGGTTCCAATTTGAGTCAAGTGAGTCAAATTCATAGAAAAAATAATGAGACATTCTCCAACTGAAAAAAATGATCAAAAATTATGAACTATGCCCTCAGGGCTATAAAATCATGCATATGCTTTGACTTAACAGTACCACTACTAGATATGAATTCCAAAAAAGACCTTAAAAAGAAAAAAAAGCTGTATGTACAAAAAAATATATATATAACAGCACTTTTATCAGGACAAAGAATTAGAAATTAAGCAAATGTCTATCAATTGGGGAATGGCTAAATATCCTGTAATATGTGATTAAGATAGATTATTATTGTTTTTTGGGAAATGATGAGCAGAATGCTCTCAAAAATATCTGGAACTCCATGAACTCAAGCCAAGTAAAATATGCTGTGTACAAAGTCATAGCACTTGTTATTCTCAACAATACAAGGATCCACAATTTCTCTAAAGAGCTTATGATGAATAATGCTATAGATGCCCAGAGAAAGATTTGATTGTGCTTTTTTACAGATTGAAATATACTACTTTTTAAAAATGTATTTTCCTTGAATTTTTTGGAGGACAGGGGACTGTTTTCTTTCACTGACAATCTTATTTCATAGCATTCCCCTTCATGAACTCTTATGTTCCAAGTAATGACTTTTTCCTTATGTTGTGCTGATTTCATTGGACTGATGTGGGATATTTACCATGCCCTGATATCCCATTTCCACATTGAAATCCTTTCCTTCTCTGATGACTTAAATGATGCTACTTCTTCCATTAAACATTTGGTGATACTCTCACTCTAAAATGATCAATAAAAACTGGGCAGGACGAGATGAATAACCTATGTAATAGCATTGTAAAGACAAATAACATAGAGTTACGTTGGATCTTTAATGCGATACTTTGGATCACACCCAATAATAGAATTTGTTTTGCTTGATGAAAAATACTTATTGCAAAAGTATTTATTTCTATTTTTTCTTAGTGTTGTAGGATAAGAAATGAGAGGGAAACTTAGAATACCCCAAAATAAAAGAAAAAAAAAGATGACTATTGAACCATGCTTTTATAAAATGCTCAGAAGAGAATATAAGGATGACTTAAGAAATAACAACCTTAAAAGGAACAAATTCAATTTATTATATGCTTTAAAAAGAAAAAAAAAGTCTTTATATAATATGGACTGGTACAACTAGTTAAAATAAATAAAATGTAGCACTTCTAGTAATTAAAATCTAAGTTCAAATCCTGTCTTAGAAACTGATAATAAGCTGTTGCTTAACCTTTTTGTGCTTCCAATTACGGTGTCTTAAAATAATGATAACAATAAATACCTCATATGGGCCAATTGAGTTAACATAGTAAAGTTTTGGCAAATATTAGAGCCCAATGTAAACGCTAGTTGCTACTACAGCTGCTGCTATTATATTCTACTAAATGTATAAGTGTTCCTTCTTGTTGATATTATTTTGTTTAGAATAAAAACAAATGGGGGAAAATCGTATTCATTACCCACTCAAATTTGCCAAATATATTTTATTTGTATTTCAACTCCTGTCATATTCTATTTTATATTGTTTCATTGGTTACATACCACTTCCTCCTCCTTAAATTATAAACTCCTTGAAATCTATAAGTGTATCATTTTTCTCCTTGAGGTCTCAATACCAATTATAATGCCTTGCTCATGGTAACCATTTAATAAATATTTTTAATTGTTATATTTGAAATAACTGGATTTTGTTTTAGAGCACCTCAGTTTAAAACCTAGTTCTGCTAATGTCTATGAGATTTTGATAAAATAACTTCATCTCTCTAGATTTCCATTTTCTTACCTCAAAAATAAAGTATCTAGACTAAGTGAGATTTAAAAATCTTTCCAGTCATCCCTGAATCTATAATTGAGTGAAGGAAAAAACATTTATCAACGTTTTATTATGAGCTTACTACTACTACTACTACTACTACTACTACTACTACTACTACTACTACTACTGCTACTACTGCTACTACTACTACTACTACTACACCCACCCACCCACACACTCACCTATCTATTTATTAATTTATTTTCAAATCCAAAGGAGAAATTTCCTAATTAATTAAAGAACTCACACACTACTTGAAGAAAATAATTCAAAAATTAAATATATACAATTCAGCTTTAGAACAGATATCAAAATCAGACATTTTTATGTACATAAGTAGGTAAGAATACTGGTAGTATTTGTAGATTATATAATAAGGGTAATGAGAAAGTTGGAAATCTTAGAAAGCAGTGGCAAAGCAATTGATAAGATCTGGCAATTCTCCATCTCATTAGAAGCAATGGAATGGTTGACTATCATCTGTCATCCAAAGGTGCAAGTAATGGAGAAAGGCAAGGCAAAAGTGATGAGTTTTACCACTGCTCAGACAACTACTATAGGTTTAGTAAGCTACTTTATATAAACAACATGTTTAACTTTACTTTTCACATTCATTAAATGTTTTATCTTAACATACTGAATTAATTATTGGTACCTTTAAAACCCCAAATTTCTTGCACCTTAATAATAGGAAATGAAAAATTGCCAAGTAATTGGTTATAAAGTAAAGGAATGGTGCCATTTGCCCTTTGAAATTTTAATTTGATGTGCCAGTAACTTTGAAAAGCAAATAACTAAGCAATGAAACATGGCACAAAAATTGTGAAGATAATGATAATAGTTAAAGCCTCAAGGCATTTATGGTTAAAATGCAATTCAAATTCCTCCATTTCCCAGAGACAGGATTATTGAATCTCATGTGCCTTATTTCTGAAATTAGAAATACTTAGAATTAAATAATATAATTACTAAGAAATGAATGGCACAGAAAAAGGCAAAGAAAATTTGCAGATTAGAGAATTGTACAATTATTTCAAAAGAAATCTAGCATTAGATTGTTAAATTCCATTTCATGTAATTTAATTTGGGAGATAACATTCTTCAAATTTTTTAAAAAATAAACTATTATTTTCTTTAAATCAAATCTCTATATTAGCTCCCAACATTCTATTTAGAAAATAATTATTCAGTGCATTCTAATTTTGTGATACTCTGTTAAGTGTTGGGCATATTTAGTACTTAAATGCACTAATATGTGTCTTCCTTCTAATGATCCCATCCATATCTACCTGTCCTGTGCAATTTTTGTCAGTACCCTCCCCCAAAATAGCTAAAAACTTTTTAAAAATTTCTCTTGATACCCAAAGAAGGATTCTGGCTATCTATCTGTCATTCCTCCCTCTTGTCACAATAAGGAAAAAATGCTGATCATATAAAGTAAACAACATGCATACAGATCATAGAGTTAGACTTGGAAGGGACTGAGGAGACTATGAAATCCAACTGCCATTTTATACATGAGAACATAGGCACAGAGTGTTTAAAGTTCATATAATTAGTATATCTATGCAGTGAGATTTGAACTAAGGTCTTCCTAGCTATAAAACTAATTTGCAACTCCTATGCTACTTTCAAACAAAGAGTATTTTCTCTCAAGGAATTTGCTTTCTACTATAAGTAAAAATAAAAGTAAGTAAATACAAAGTATATAAATATAATAAATTAATTTCAAGAGATCAGAAACACATACAGTAGCAGGATTTAGGAAAGACTATCAGTTATTACTAGCAGATGCACAAAATTATTTTAATTCAGAGAGGTCATCTAATCATCTTCTAAGGAGTATTTTGAAAGATTATACAAAACAGAATTGAAGAAGGAATTCACTCCAAATTTGGGAAATGTAGACCATGGTTCAAGATAAAATACAGAGAGAATGTTTCATACTGGGAAATTCTAATAGGCCATTTTGACTACAATGAGGAATTCATGAAAGCAGAAAATGGTGTCTTTTGCTCTTTGAAATCTTAATGTATTTTGATGGTATATCTATAAAGAACAATAATCAAGGAACAATGTGACACAAAATATGAAAATAGAGATATGCTTAAATCTTAATAGGAAATGATTTATCAAATTTATGTTGTCTACCTGTCTACTTATCTATCTTATTTATAAATAATTGTTTACCTTTTGTCTCCCACATTAGAATGTGAGCTCCTTAAAATCAGGGACTATCATTTGCATTTTTTTTGTATACCTCTCATTGAACACAGTGATTGCCTTATAAAAAGTACTTAATAAATGCTTATTGATATTGATTTATTTAATGGGAGGCAGATTAGGTAATGTTTAAATGCTACATTGAAAATGTTAGTTATTTTATACCAAAAGCTCTAGGAAGTTTCCAAATATATTTAAATAAAGAATATTAATGGTCACATCTTTTTTTTTTGGTATATCAATTTGGCTCCAGTGTAAAAGAATGTGAAGAAGAGGATATGGAAACAGAAAGGTTAATTGGAAAATTATTATAATAATCTGAGGGAAAATGATGAAAGGAAAGCTAGGATAGAACCTGTGTGAATGTAGGGAAGAAGATATGGGTATATGAAAAATGTTTCAGAGGTAGAATTGATGAGCACTGATAACCCATGGGAGGTAGTTCGAGAGAGAAGAGTTAAAGATGAATTTATCACAGTGCATAGAACAACGTGGTCATTTTATTTGTTAAGTGACTGATATTTCAAGCTTGGATGACTAGAAGGAGGGTAATATTGTCAAGAAAAATATAGATATTATTAGGGATCAGATAAAAGATAAGGGCAGTTGGTGGTACAGTGGGTAGAGCAATGAAACTACAGCCAAGATGACCTATGTTGAAATCTGGCCTCAGCCACTTACTACCTGGATGACCCTGGGCAAATCACTTAACTTTGGCTAGTTTCTTCATCTGTAAAATGAGCTAAATCAGAGCCAAGAAAACTCTAAATGGGGTCACAAAGAGTTAGACATAAACTGAAATGTCTAACTATCAACAAAACAACAACAGAGGAAAGATGAATTTCAGCTTATACCAAATGAATTTTAAAGTCTATGAAAAATAGAGACAGTTTATCTATGAGAGACTAGAGTTCAAGAGAGGGAAATATTGAGAGACATGAACAAAAGTTATACAGATTGAACATCCATAAATTGATTGTGTTTTTCATTATTGACAAAAATATCCACATTAGTGAGACCCAGAAATTCACTGATATAATGATTTATGTTGATTTGGGAGTTATCTACATATAAATTATAATTAAGCTGATGAGTTCTAAAGTAATGAATGATATCATCACAGTACATAGAGACAAAAGTGCACAGGATAGAGTATGGTTTTGTTTCCATTGTTAAAAGCTAGATGCAGATGAAGATGATAAACCAAAGGATGTTATGCAGAAAGACAAACCAGAAGGAAGTACATCATTGAATCCAAAAGTTTCCCGATGGAGGAGATGATTCGTGGTGCTAAAAGCTTCAGAAAGATAAGAATGAAAACTGAGTAAAAAAATTGTATTTTGCACTTAAAAAAGAGAACACTAGGAACCTTAGATGAAGCAGCTTCTACAGTTTGGTGGGTTTGGGACCCTCATTCCAAAGGATTAAGAAATGATTTGAAAGTAAAGAGTTGAGAATAATGAATGTAGTCAATCCTTTCTGGGGCTTAACCTATGTCACAGAAAAAAAAAACATAACAAAACAAAACAAGAGCAGGAACAGTGGTAAAGCTATTTTTGATGAATGAGGGAAACCTGGAAATATTTATATGATGTGGAAGAATCAGTAAATAAAAACTAATTGAATTACTATGTCCTTTTAAAGTAAAATTAGCACATATTATCTCCACTTCTCCTACCTTCCATATTCTATTTTATTAGCTAATTTGGGGTTTTCATTCCTAAGAAAATTATAAAAAAATATTTTAGCACCATAGGACCTCATTTTTGTCCTACATAATGTCTCTGGTTATATTCTCAAATCTAAATAAAAATATGTTTTTAAGAAAGAAAATAAGAATTAACACAAGAGCCTCTCCCTCCAAAAAAGTGAAATTCCAAAAAACATTTAAACTTCTTGGTTCAGTTATCTTTTACTCTGTGTTAATTATAAGACAAAACCAAAAAGCCAACATGTTCAAAATCATACAAAAATATCTTTGTTTACCCTTCTATTAAAAATACCCTCTGCTTAGCAAAATATTGTGTTGCTTCTTTAACATACACATTTTGTGGAGCTTCAGAAGATGTAAAACACTTCAGCTATAACTCAATATATGATTGCCATATAAATATAGATCAAATAAACACATAATTGTACACAGTATAGTTATCATGTATTTTCTCTCAAAAAAGAGTAAACCATGGGAAATACAACAGTCTCTAACAATCATTATTAATGTAATTTACACTGTTTTAAAGCTTTTGTTGTCTGTATTTTGAATACTTCTAAAATTTCCAGTACAAATTGCCAAGGATTCATTTCTCTTTCTACATGAACATATATAGAACATGGGATCCTAGAAAATATATTAGGGCCATTATATGTGTGTCAGACAAGTTTTGAAAAGGGAGAGAGAGAAGGGTAGAATTAGGAGGTATATGGATTAATAATAGATGAGAATGTAGTGAAAAGGAATGAAGAAGTAAGAGCAATGAAAATTCATATGAGTAGTTGGAAGTGTCAACAGAGCAGAAATCAGAAAATCATTATGAGAAGTGTTCTCAGAATATAGAAAGAATAGTAGATGAAGATAGCCATGATGGTACTTATAAAGACGTCATCTTCTAGGGAAATACAATGTGGATTCACAGAAAGACATGAAATAAACAAGAGGGAAATTTCATTATTAGATATAATAATAGTTAATTATACATGATGAGTTTTCTTGTATATAATGATGTAAATATATGTATACATTTACATAAGGTAGATGTGTGGTTAGCTTGAATCTATTGGGGATATTTTCTACTGTATGTCCAGATTTATGTTAAAAATCTTTACATCCTATAAAATACAATTTATTCTAGAAATATTGTAAAAGTAATTTTTGAATGGTTGGATTTCTACCCACAAAAACGGCCTTAATTATAATGAAACAAAACCAAACAAACATAAGCAAAATGCCAGGTGGTCTTTAAACTGTCTTAATAGTGTTTTAGAAAAAGATAACATTTTCAGTTTGACAATAATCAAAATTTATCCAGTTGATGTTTTTTCCCCTCAAGAATTCTATGTCCTATTAATGTCTCTTCTTAAAAGTTTTATGAGTTACAGAATTTTGTTACCTTCTGCATTTCAAAGAATGAATGGGGTGAGTAGGATTCTAGAAGATGGTGGCATACGTCAGAAAATTTGAAGCTCTCCCACAAGGAAACATCACACTTCAGAGAAAGCATATTGGTGAAAAATAAACAAGAGTTGGGACAGAATAATAGTCCTCCTGGAAAAACCAGAAAAGACCCAATGAAAGATCAAAGGACTAAGGATTGCCCTATATGAAGTCCAAATATTTCCAGGCTAGCTTTTCTGAACCAGCAAGCTGGGGGCCCTGAAGCTAATTGGGTTTGAAGCTAGCCACAGCCCTAATCACAGGAATTTTCTTCTCCTGGAGAGTGGGAGGATCAGTGATCTGAGTCCATGAAAACTGAGGCAACTTCTCTGATGGAAAGCATCAGAGATGCAGCCATGGGAGAGAAAACACCAGTACATGCCTGGTGAGGGCAGAAGCAGCGGGACAAGAAAGTTGCTGGCTGCAGACACTTACAGGAGGGTGAATTTCTTGGGCAAGGATTCCAGGCTAAATGGGAGAATTGGAGTGAAATTAGAGGCACCATTACACTAACAATTCTTATTTTTTAAAAATGAGCAGGCAAAGGAGCCAACTATTGAAAGTTACTATGGGAATAGGAAAGACAAGGTTTCTTTTCAGAGAAAGATACAAAAAAATCTCTCCACCAGACAAAAACTTTTGCCTATCCAAAAGTAATTCATAGAAAAATTTTTAAAAAGACTTTAAGAATCAAATGAAAGAGCTTGATGAAAAACTAAAAAAACTATCAAAAACATGAAAAAGTAGTTAACCAGATAGAAAAGAAGATCCAGAGTCTTAAGGAAATAAATGATTCTTTTGAAAACATACAAGAACATCAGTGATAAAATTTTAAAACCTCAGAGCAAAGAGATAATTTTACAAGCAAAAACAATTTAAATTTGCTGGTAATATAATAAGAATTGCACAAAATCTATTAGCAGCCAAAATAAAAGACCACAAGTTCTTAGAATATTATATATTGATGATCAAAAGAGCTAGGGTTGTAGCTGAAAATATAATATACAGCAAAATTAAATATAATATTGAATGAAAAAACGAACATTAAATGTCACATTTTCAAGATTTTGACAGAAATGAACCTGAACTCAATACAAATTTTATATATTTGTATACACACACACATATATAAGCCAACATCAAAGACTAATTTTTTAAAATAATAGCTTTTTAAATTTTCAAAATATATGCAAAGATAGTTTTCAGCATTCATCCTTGCAAAACGTTTGTGTTCTAAATTTTTCTCCCTCCCTTCCCCCATGTCCTGCTTTAGACAGCAAGTAATCTATGTTAAACATGTACAATTTTTCTTTACATATTTCCACGTTTATCATGCTGCACAAGAAAAATCAGATCAAAAGGAAAATAAATAAGGAGGAAGAAAACAAAAAGCAAACAAACAACAACAAAAAAGGTGAAAATACTATGTTGTGATCCACATTCTGTCCCCACTAGGGGATAACTCTCCATCACAAGCCTATTGGAATTGGCCTAAAGCATCTCATTGTTAAAAAGAGACAGGTCCATCAGAATCGATCACTGCATAGTTTTGTTGTTGCTTGTACAATGTTCTCTTAGTTGTACTCCACTTAATAACAGTTCATGTAATTCTCTTCTAGCCTCTCTAAAATCATCCTTCTAATTATTTCTTATAGGACAATAATATTCCACAATATTCATATACTATAACTTTTTCAGCCATTCACCAACTGATGAGCAGCCACTCAGTTTCCAGTTCTTTGCCACTATAAAAATGGCTGCTACAAAAATTTTTGCACATGTAGATCCTTTTCCCTTTTTATCATTTTTTGGGGACACAGACCCAGTAGAGACACTACTTAATCAGGTGGTACACAATTTGATAGCTCTTATGATATAGTACTAAATTGCTCTCCAAAATGGTTGGATTCGTTCACAGTTCCCCCAATAATGTATCAGTGTCCCAGTTTTCCCACATCGCCTCTAACATTTGTCATTATCTTTTCCTGTCATCTTAGCCAATTTTAGAGGTGTGTAGTGGTATCTCAGAGTCATCTTAATTTGCATTTATCAAAAACTATTTTCAAGGGATTCAGTATGGACAAATTATTTATGTTTTAGATGGAAATTAAAATTATATGCCTAAGATTGGTATTAGTAATTGGGTAGTCCAAAAGAAAGTGTGGAGTAAAGTTTTCAGTGAATTGTTTTCTTTTTCCAATTCACCAGTCCTATTTTCCAGTTTTTGATATCTCTGGTGCACTGATCTCAATTTATTTCCCCAATCTTCTTCTAGCTCTCTTTTGAGATTCTTTATGCAATCTTCCAGGTAAGCCTTCTGAAAAGGAGACCAGCTTAAGTCTGCCTTTGTGGCTTCATCTGGGATTGTTTTCAGAATCTCATGATCTGGGGACTGCTCTATTTTCTCTCCATAGAAGCTGTCCATGGTGAGAGCTCTCTTCTGCTTCTTGCTCATGATTTTGAGCTGAGGTATCAGTCACCAGCAGGTAATTCTGCTGCAATTTCAATTTGCCCTGGGGCAGTTTGTGGAGCTGACTTCCAGTGTGTGGGCTGTTCGGGCTAGATCCACACTAGGACCATGCATTCAGCTGCTCTCAATCCACCCTTTACCAAAGGCAGATCTGCCAAAGCACCTGCCCACAAGCAGAGCAAAGTGGCCCAGGCGCTGTATTCTGCTGTGCATATACCATTTTTATCTTTTTCTGTATTTTTCTTCTATGTTTGTCTTAAATACATACTATATATATATATATATATATATATAAAGTAATGAGAACTGAGTTCAAAGAGGAAAATATTTCAATTCAACATATATCTAACTAACAACTTTTAAAAATACAGAAAGTGTTTTAGTAGGTACTAGAGAAAAACTAAGTGGACAGAATCCTTGTTTTTAAAGAATTTATATAATTGGGGGGGTGGAGCCAAGATGGCCAAGATGGCAGAGTGAAAACATGACTCTCTGCATCTCTTCTGATCTTCTCTCAAAGCAACAATAAAATAAGCCTCTGAACTGATCTTCAAGTCAATGAATTCAAAAATACTGGGACATTGCTTGCTGATATCTCTGAAGAACATCACATAAGGTTTGTCTAACTCGGAAAAAGGGATAAAGACTGGTGTAGGCTGGAAGTGAGGGTGGGATTCAGCTCATTGTGGAAAAAACTCCAAACTCCAAACTCCAAACACCTGGAATTTATCTAATGCATTCAGATACTCTGCCCTGATTGGGGGCAGGTGTTCTGGCAGACTTGCATACAGAATCTCGAAAGAGAGCTGGAGGATAAATGGGAAAATAAACTGAAGTCAGTGCAAGAAGCCCTCCAAAAGAGATATGATAAATACACGAGTTTATTGAAAAATAAATTTAGTGAAGTGGAATAAAGAGTGCAATGAACAAAAAAATTCAATTGGCCAGTTACAAAAGGAGCTTAAAAAGGTAACTGAAGAAAACAACACTTTAAAAATAAGAATTGAACAAATGCAAGTGAATGACTCAATAAGACTTCAAGAATCAGTCAAACAGAAACAAAAAAAATGAAAAATTAGAAGAAAATATGAAATATCTCTTAGGAAAAACAACTAACTTGGAAAATAGATCTAGGAGGGACAATCTAAGGATTATTGGACTTCCTGAAAGTCATGATGAAAAAAAGAATCTAAACACTGTCTTCCAGGAAATTCTGAAAGAAAACTGCCCTGAGATTGTAGAATCAGAAGGCAAAATCATCATTGAAAGAATTCATGGATCACCTCCTGAAAGAGACCCCAAAATTAAAACCCCAAGGAATACTGTGGCTAAATTTCACGACTGTCGCACCAAGGAAAAGATTCTGCTAGCAGCTAGAAAGAAACAATTCAAATACCGAGGAACTGTAATTAGAATTACACAAGATCTGTCAGCTTCCACATTAAAGGATCGAAGGGCCTGGAATCAGATATTCCGAAAGGCAAAGGAACTTGGATTACAGCCAAGAATAACCTATCCAGCTAGAATGAGCATTATCCTCCAGGGAAGAAGATGGTCATTCAATGATATAGGTGAATTTCACCTATTTCTAATGAAAAGACCAGATCTAAACAAAAATATTGACATCCAAACACAGAACTCAAGAGAAGCATAAAAAGGTAAAAAGGAAAGGAATCTTGAGAACTTTATTTCTACTATGGGGATACTTAAAGTTTGGGGAGATGATTAACTAGATATTACTTTGATAATATGAAAAAGAAAACTAGAGGAGGAAAGGTTATCATATTGGGGAAAAGAGGGGAAAAGTGGTAAAATAAAATCTAAAAAAAGCGAGGTAAAATCTCTTGAAGAGGCAAAGAAAACCTAATATAATTGAGAAAAGGAGGGGAGGGAGATGAGCACTGTGTAAAT
>JAJPUD010012200.1:4397-50498 GCA_023553655.1 Myrmecobius fasciatus
AGAGAGCAAGGTTGAGATCCCCCACTAGTATCGTTTGGCTGTCTATTTCTTCTTGCATCTCTCTTAATTTCTCCCCTAGGAATTTGTGTGCTATTACAATTGGTGCATATATATTTAGTATAGATATTGCTACATTATCTATGGTACACTTTAATAAAATATAGTTTCCTTCCTTATCTCTTTTGATTAGATCTCTCTTGGCTTTTACTTGATCTGAGATAAGGATTGCTACCCCTGCTTTTTTTTGTTCACCTGAAGCATAATATTTTCTGCTCCAGCCATTTACCTTCATCCTATATGTGTCACTATGTTTTAGATGTGTTTCTTGTAGACAACATATTGTGGGATTCTGGTTCTTAATCCAGTCTGATATCCGCTTTCGCTTTATGGGAGAGTTCATCCCATTCACATTCACAGTTAGAATAACTAATTCTTTATTTCCTGCCATCTTATTTACCCAAGTTATGTTTTCCCCTTTCCTTTCCCCTTTCTCCCTTCCCCCCTCCTCAGTACTTTGCTTTTGATGACCCCCTCCCCCAAACAATACTCCACCCTTTAGATCCCCTCCCCCTGTTTTTACTCCTTTCCCCTGATTCTTCTATTTTCCCTTCTATTAGTTTGTCCTTTACTTTTCCTCCTTTCCCTCCCACTTCCTTCTGGCAACAGACAAGTTTCTATGCGAAATCAAATGTCTGATATACTTTTAGAGCCCAACCTGATGAGAGTAAGATTTACACAATGCTCATCTCCCTCCCCTCTTTCTCTCAATTATATTAGGTTTTCTTTGCCTCTTCAGGTGATTTTACCTTGTTTTCCCTCCTTTTTTTAGATCTTATTTTACCAGTTTTCCCCTCTTTTCCCCAGTATGACAACCTTTCCACCTCTAGTTCTCTTTTTCATATTATCAAAGTAATATCTATTTAATTATACCCCCAAACTTTAAGTATCCCCCTAGTAAAAATAAAGTTCTCAAGAGTCCTTTCCTTTTTACCTTTTTATGCTTCTCTTGAGTTCTGTGTTTGGAGGTCGAATTTTTTGTTCAGATACGGTCTTTTCATTAGAAATAGGTGAAATTCACGTATATCATTGAATGACCATCTTCTTCCCTGGAGGATAATGTTCATTCTAGCTGGATAAGTTATTCTTGGTTGTAATCCAAGTTCCTTTGCCCTTTGGAATATCTGGTGCCAGGCCCTTCGATCCTTCAATGTGGAGACTGACAGATCCTGTGTGATTCTAATTATTGATCCTCGGTATTTGAATTGTTTCTTTCTAGCTGATAGCAGAATCTGTTCCTTGGTGCTATAGTCCTGAAATTTAGCCACGATATTCCTTGGGGTCTTAATTTTGGGGTCTCTTTCAGGAGGTGATCGGTGAATTCTTTCAATGGTGATTTTGCCCTTTGATTCTACAATCTCAGGGCAGTTTTTTTTCAGGATTTCCTGGAAGATAGTTAGTTTAGATTCTTCTTTTCATCATGGCTTTCAGGAAGTCCAATAATCCTTAGATTGTCTCTCCTAGATCTATTTTCCAAGTCAGTTGTTTTTCCTAGGAGATATTTCATATTTTCTTCTAATTTTTCATTTTTTTGTTTTTGTTTGACTGATTCTTGAAGTCTTATTGAGTCATTTACTTGCATTTGTTCAATTCTTATTTTTAAAGTGTTGTTTTCTTCAGTTACCTTTTTAAGCTCCTTTTGCAACTGGCCAATTGAATTTTTTTGTTCATTGCCCTCTTTTTCCACTTCACTAATTTTATTTTTCAATTAATTGGTGTCTTTTTCATATCTCTTTTGCAGGGCATCATATCCTTCTTGCAAGATATTGTATCCTTTTGCACTAATTTCAATTTATTTCCCTATTTATCCTCCAGCTCTTTTATTAGGTTCTTTAAGCAATCTTCCAGAACAGCCTTTTGAAAAGGAGACCAGTAATGGTCCTTGCTGATTTCCTCTGGAGTTTTGTCTAAAGGAACCTCTGGATCTGGGGTCTTCTCTTCTTTCCCTTTATAAAAGCTGTCTATGGTGAGCGCTCTCTTTTGCCTCTTCATTTTTTTTTTTTAGACAGCGTGGATATCTCTTTAAGGTAGGGGAAAAAAAAACGGCGGCTGAAAAGCTTTGCCCTGGGCACTTCGGCAAGTTAACTTAAGGTGCTGGGCCAGTGGGGGCTAGGACTAAGTCCGAATTTCTCCTTAAACAAGGCAAGTCTGCCAGAACACCTGCCCCCAATCAGGGCAGAGTGTCCCGAGTGCCTCAGATAAACTCCAGGTGTTTGGAATTTGGAGTTTGGAGTTTGGAATTTCAGCCAGGATGAGCTGAGCTGAGTCCCACCCTCACTTCCGGGCTACACAGGAGTCGTCTATTTATCTCTCTGTCCGAGTCAGACTAACCTGATATGAAGTTGTCCAGAAAGCAGTGCCCAAATATTTCTGAGTTCATTAACTTGAAGTTCAGTTCAGAGGCTTATTTTATTGTTGATTCGAGAGAAGATTGGAGGAGAGGCAGAAAGTCACCTTTTCACTCCGCCATCTTGGCTCTGCCCCTCTTCTACTCTCATATTTTATAAAGAAAATGAGACCCAGAGAGCTCAAGGAAATCCAAAGTCATTTAAGACATAAATAGCAAAGCTGGACTTCAAGTGCTCTGATTTCCAAATATAGATGCAAAACTTAGTTCTGACATTTGCTAATTGTGTGACACTTACCTTTTTGAGTCTTAGTTTCCCCATCTGTTTTGTGGTAATAATAATATTTATATCACTAATCTCATCAAGTTGTTGTAAGAAGAGTGCTTTACAGATCTCAAAGTGCAACTTTTCTCTTTTCCTTTGTTCCAGAATTGAGGTTTCATTGAGGAATAGGATTCCCAGTATGAAAATTTCCTTTCTCATTGCAGATTGGCTACCCATCTGTAACTTATAGTCTTCAACTATAGTTACCTCGGTTACTGTAGAAGGTGGGGTTAAATTCCCAGATCTTCCTCACTCCAAGTCTGGCTCTCTAACCATTACACCAACCTATCTTTCACTAAAACCCTTTATAAATGTAAGGAAGGATTAAATTAAGCATTTTTCATCTTTCTTCCAAATGTTAGTTGGAAAAACTTATTTACTAGTTTTCTGTTAAGCAAGGGATACCATGTCTAGTCTTGAGTTACTCTTTTCAATGCATCTTGTACTTTCTTGGCATGAATTTTTCACAAGAAGCAGATAATTTGATGGTGTCTCAAAAAAAAACTACGCCTCTCCAATACCAAATATCCTGGACAATTCAGCTAAACAATAGCTTTTGGCAGTATAGTCATTTGGAAAGAATGCTTTAGTTATGATCTTCAAATCAGGTAAACTTGACCTTCATCATTTTGAGTGACAGAAAGCAGAAAACCTTACTGCCTCTGTATTCAGATAACAGTTTGATGTAACTTTAAGCTATGTCTGTAGTGGAAAAGTGGAAAATTTAGGCGAACAACTCATTGTTTGGTACAGACAATGTCAAACAACCACATTGATTATTTGTTTTTTGTGTTTTAAATTTGCTTCAGTAATGATTTGGAAGAATGAAAGGACCAACTTATGTAATTAGTATTGTATTTCATGGGTACTATGAATCCCCATAGCATTGCACAGTTCCTGCTGTTTGTTGGCTGATTGAATAATGGCTAAAATAACATTCACCCCCACACAGATAGACTTAAATATGACCTTCTGTTAGGAGGCTAGGCTTTGGAGATAATCCCATTACAATCATATAGTACTTCACAGTTTTTAAAACACTTTAATACACTCTGATTTTCTTCCCACATTAATCTGTGATTTAGGCAGGCTGGTAATATTATTTCCATTTTAGGGATGAGAACATTGAGGCTCAATGATAGGAAGTGACAGACCTGGGACCATGAACACACGGTCTCATCACTACTTCATCTGACTAGAGAAATTTTTGTGTGTATGCAAGTATATATTTGCATGTGTGTATGTATATGCTTCCTCCTTCTCTTTATATAGGACCCAGTGATTAAATCTCCTCTTCCTCTTAATGCAGTAGGATTATTTCTACCATCTCTATCATGCCTTTAAAAACCGGGGCATTTATTATTTCTTTTACCAGAGCAGGACTGGTAGTGAAATCAATGGCAAACATGAAATCGATCCCTCGAGTTATCCCTCCTCAGATAACTTAAAGACATCCATTGAATCGAAACATTTTCTATGAGATAAAAGTTTGAGGTGGCATCTGATGAGCAAACATATGAGACTTTTCAGCCTCCAATTACACTAAATTGAAAAGTTCTCAAATCACTTGTTTATGTTCTCAGGGACTGCTGAGCCAGTCCATGAATGGTAATGCATGTTTTAAAGTATGAGAGAGGTTGGTTATGAAACGTCAAGACATAATGAAACAGAAGGCTAATGCTGCAGGCTGATTTTTCCCAAGCAAAATCCATCTGCTTGCTATTCAGGCCATATACAATTCAGTCTTGTCTAACTGGGAATGATAGCTGGGCTTGGGGGTATTGTTTATCTGCTCCTTGAGGAAAGTGAGTTTGGTACTTGGGGGATAAAGCAGTACTTTCCCCACTGCAAC
Source organism: Myrmecobius fasciatus (assembly GCA_023553655.1). Taxonomy (NCBI): domain Eukaryota; kingdom Metazoa; phylum Chordata; class Mammalia; order Dasyuromorphia; family Myrmecobiidae; genus Myrmecobius; species Myrmecobius fasciatus. The sequence continues at coordinate 8,979 of JAJPUD010012200.1, forward strand.
ACATTTTTTAGTCTTTCTTTACCTTGGCCAACCTGGAAACAGCATGTACAGGACTGAGAAGGAGGCGGTGGTTTCAAGGCTTCCCAACTTACAGCCACTAAGAGCTTGGAGGTGCTCACAGGAAAGCAACATACTCATGGTTGGCAATAAAGCTGAAGGAAGAGTGACTCAACTTAGATTTATCAGATGCTGGTTTAAAGGTACGTGGATGGCATCTGTTTTGATGATTAAAAAATGATGATATGTAATTATAAAAATGTCCACCTTTTAACTTTTCTTGTCATTAGCAACTGGCGTGGAGAAATGGTGCCATTAGGTGGCTTTATCTTAACAAGGAAGAATTATTAATAAACCAGTTATGTAGGACACTGACATTAACTCCCACCACTTTGCAGAAAGTAAGAACTAGACCTCAGAAAGCATTTTGTCCAAACACCTCATTTTACAGATGGGGAAACTGAGGCTCTGAAAGAAAAAGTGACTTGAACAAAGTCACAGAAGGGATAACTGGCAGTTTTTTTTTTTAAATCTGATTGGGAGACACAGAAGAAAAGCACTGGGAACTCACATGTCTTCAGTCTCATTGATAAGTCAGTATATAGTCATAGTAAGTGGGAAGTAGAATAGCCATCGTGGTGCAGGAGAGCTTTTGTTTAGTGCTGTGGATCACAGAAATGAGAGCCAGAGGACACTGGAGGGCTCCCCTAGTTCAAGCTCTTTCTGTTGCTGAACTCTATTGAATCAGGTAAGGATCTGGCACAGGAATAGTCAGTGCTTAGATTACTGGAAGCTAAATGTTTACCTAATTAAGAGGCTTTTCTACTTAATTTGCCTTATTACTTCAATCTTTAAAACATTAACAAGAAGAATGATAATAATAAGCATTTATCTAACACTTCAGGGTTTGGAAAAAACAATTTTACAAATGTCATTACTTGATTTCATCCATACGATAGCTCTATGAAGTTAGTATCTCTTATCATTTTCATGTTGCCAATGAGGAAACGAAGACTAAATGGGTTGCCCAGGATCATCCAGCTTGAAAGCTGTCTGAAAGCCATATTTGAGCTTAGATCTTTATAATTATTGCTCCAGTGCTCTATCTACTGCACCATCTGCTGCAATAACCAAAAAAGTATCCTAGCAGTTAAATTACCCAGGATGCTTAAGGTTAACTGAGAGTGGGAAGCAGAGCCACAAACCATACGTTAAGATGACTGACAGTTAGTTACCAAGAGTAGGAAAAGATGCGTAGGAATTCTCTGAAATGCTGCTTTTTATGAATTTGTAGCATCTATACTTGTAAAGTTATTAAAGCATAAAACTGCACCAAGGGGGCAGCTAGATGGTGCTACAGTGGATAGAGCACCAGCCCTGGAGCCAAGAGGACTTGAGCTCACTGGCCTCAGACTCTTGGCACCTACTAGTTGCGTGACCCGGAACAAGTCATTTAACCCTGATTGCCTTGCACTGAAAAATGAAACAAAACTGTACTAATACTTTTGGGATACATCGTATAATTAATTATAGCTCAAACTTAGTTTTCCAAAGTATTTTATACATATTACATCATTTGGTCTTTTTATCAGTGTTACGATAGGTGCTATTATTATCCCCGTTTTATAGATGAGGAATTGAAATTGACATATTAAGTGATTTGCCCAGGGTCATACAAGTAGTACGCATCTGAAGTAGTATCTGAACTGGCTGTCCTTGTTATTCTAAGTCTGGCACTCTATTCTTTATCATTATTAAGTACTTACACATTATATCATGTTATGATCAAATGAGGTAAAAGGTACAAATGTTACAAGTAAGATTGTTGAGATTCATAAATCTCCTAAGAATCAAAACTGGGATTAGAACCTCATGAAGAAGAGTGTCTCCATGTTCTGTGTCCTGAAATGGAAAGGCACTTTGGTGGAGTAAAAAGAATACTAACCTTCAAGCTGTAATCTTGAGGCTATCGGACCTTAATTTGAACTTTGACTTAATAGCTGGGTGACTTTGGGTAAAGATTATAAGTGACCCAAATGGTAATGGAAAGATACAGGGCTTATAAATACAGGTGTTTGCTTGCTAAGGTGTTTTTGAAATCCTTTTCATCTATTCTTTTTGTTGATTGATTTCCACTGGTTGAACTTTCTTTGGAAATGGTAATAGTCGATGTGAATATCTTTTCTTTTATCCCTGTGGATTTTGGGGGGCATCAACAGCTTGCATAAATAGCTTAGGATATAAAGTTCTCAGCTATAAGAAATATCTTCTCATTTTTATTCTTTGTTCATACTTTAGTCTTGATTTTGGTAGTTGTTGGAACAAGTTATTTATGGCCCTATTTGTGGTCCATTGATGAAGAAGCTGATTAGGACTCCCATATTGGTAACTAGACATTTCCTGTGGTGTAAAGAATTGACTGCATCATAGTTAGAGTCTTGAAGAAACCATTCCCATCACTACTGATGTCATCCTAAGAATATTGGTCCCTCACTTACTGTGTGATCCTAGGCAGTCCTTCCAACTCTATGTGAGCCAAGAACTATTCCATCTGCTTACCATCCTGTGGTAATATCAAGTGAAATAAAGGCTATGCCTACCCAAGCATGGCGATATGGAGAATTGAGCAATCATTGGCAAAATTGATCATTATAGACAGCCAACTGGGCAATTCTGCCAAATGACTCGTTTTTCTGAATAAGAAGGATTATGACTTGAATTCTCAGATGAGATAATGCAATGTTAGGAAAAAGTTTGTCTCTGCAGAGAAAATTGCCAGATTATGTTTTCACACAATGGTAATGATATAGTCCATTGGGTTTCCTGCTTGGCCTTTATGGACAGAAGTTTTAGAGCTTAGTTCAGTCTCCAGCTGCCATGATTAGTTTGTCTTAAGAATGTGATAACATCTAATCCTCTGCTCCCTCTTATCAGATTTTTGTTCTGTCTTCATTTTTAATTATCCTGCTTTATATTGTATTTAATTTTAAAGCCATCTCAATTATTCTTTGGAAGCTATTGGGTTCATAAACCCTAAGTCATTTTTTTAAAAGTCTGAATTCTCTGGATAATAGCCTTCACACTTCACTTTGTGTGTTTAGGCCTAATCTGCATGTGTCCTGGACAATAATGAAATTAAAGGTAGTATTCCATTTCCCCATCATCTCCCACCATCTCCTCTGCTTTCAGTCATTAAGAGCAGAATTTCTATAGAAACTGAATGTAATTGCTCTTCATAACATATGAAGCTTTCCCATAAGAAAAGTCAAAAAAGGATTTTTCCAAAAATATATTCTATAATTGTTAGAGGGATACCAAGGTTGGCCATGCACAGATGCCTTACCGTTGTGGAGAACTTTACATTGCAAACTAGTTGAATTATTACAAAATGAAGACTCAGAGTAAAGCGAATTCCCCCCCTCCCCCCTCCCAAAAAAACCAGATACAAACTAATATAAGTGACAAATTGAATTAAAGTTTCCTCTGTATCCAAGGGGGAAAAAAGCAAACAGAGGAACAACTAGCACCAAAAAAAAGTTTGCCACCCACTACTCAAAAAATACAAATCCTTCCTGTGCATTAATGCGCATCCCCTTTAAAATTTCATTTAATATGTAAATACTCCCTGGGAAGTGTAAAAGCTAGTAGTCATTCATATCTTAGTTTCAAATGTTCTAATCCTGCTTATTCCCTTTTACCACCTAGAATGAGGTCACCCCACTGATATCATGGGGGTTTGTAGTTGGGAAAAGAGCAAAAGGAGAAGAATTTGGAAATACAGGGTGGGAGGGGCAATTCAGGCAGGAAAAGAATATATTGAGAGGTAGATAGGAAAGTCCTATGTAGTCAGGAGCATCATGAGGACTCAGGGTAAAAACATATTTCCACAGTCATTAAGGCCACTGGATATCTTGATGTTAATGGAGAGGAATGCCAGCTAAAATAGCACACAGAGAGGGAAATCAGAAGGTGTGAAGGATAAACCTCACCTACTTGACCATTTTGGCTCCAGTCAGCCCCTGTAGTCCATTGGAGCTACATCCTTTCATCACCATGCTGATTTTGTACCGGCTATTGGGCCTCGTTGTCAGTGACTATGGAAAGAAATATTTGCTTCCCTTCTTAAAATGCAATTTAAGTGTTGAGAACTCTGGAAACTGGGGGTGTTTTCTGAATACAAATACAGCCTGGTGCAGGCTTGGGAAAGTTGGAACTCTAATTCTCCTTGAAGAGGAATCACAGTTTGCTACCAAGAATTAAAATATAGAAGGATTAAAATAGGTTATGTCATTTCTGGTTAAAATAATCTCACTAGGAAAGCCTCTAAGGGACCTAAGTTAACATTCAGCATTGAGACTAAGAAAAACCAAAGCTTAGTGTATTCACTGGGAGCCTCTCTAGGGTATTTATTATGACAATGAGCTTGAAGGACTCCCCCCATCCTCTGCCCTGGAAAATAAAAAGGGATGTAGGTGTGTTTTTTAAACAAAGTGAAAACATGAATTTAAAATAAGGGTCGATCTCCTTCATTTAGTTCTTGCTGTGTATGTTTTTACATTGTTTAAAACGATTCCTCTGTAATTGACAATTATTCAAGTGGCTATCCTCGTTATCTATGAGATCTGCAAAATGTAGGGAGTGTGGCTAATTGGAAAATTGTGGACAGTTTTTAGGTGCTTCAAATATTTAGCTGCTGTTCTAAATTGAACACAAAGTTAAATATTGCTCTTAATTATGTGGAGATTATATTCCTGTGATATATACTCATGTTTTATCTCCTAAGAAGGAAGACAGCTCTTTTCCCTACTGCCCCACCCTATTGCACCAACTGGGATTCATGTATTTCTCAGTGGATATAAGAGTTTACGTGTAAGGTTGGTTCTAGTGATAAAGACCTTGGAAACCCACTTTAGAATATGGGAAAACGAAACAGGGGATCTTAATTAAAACTAGGCCACTAAGTCAGAAGTGCAATTATGAAAATTGCTATTATTAAGACATCATTATCTTTCACACTTCACTCTTTTAAAACAGGCCAGGAAAAATTGAGATGGTAAGACTCAATTTTATCAGTTGAAATACTTCATCTCCCCCCCCCATTTTTCTTCTGAGTTAGGATCAAAGGCAGCAAATATGGGATGTTCTAATTTATAACAGAGAAACGAGTACAGAAAGTTAGAGCTGGAAAAGTAAGCCAGACCATACATGTGGAAATAGGCATATAAAGGGAGAGAGAGAGTTGTTGAAAGTCACACACAGTGAGCCTCTGACAGAACTAAGAGTAGAATCCCAAGTCAGCTGCCTTGATAATCATTTTGGGTCTCCCAATCTTGCCCAATGTAGAAATTCAGGAGATACTCATAGGTCTGATGCCATTATTGTTCATCTCCAAAGCTTGGACATACTATTTTTATCCTAGGCTGGTGTGCTATTTCTTAGGCCAGGGCTTCTTAAACTTTTTCCGTTCACAACCCCTTTTCACCTGAGATTTTATGTGACCCCGGGTATATAGGTATATAAAATCGAAATTGATATACAAATCAAACATTTACTGATAATAAAGTATATTTTCATGACCCCATTTGGTTTTTGGTTTTTGTTTTTTTTTGGCAAAGATGCTGGAGTAGTTTGCTTTTTCCTATTCCAGCTCATTTTACAGATGAGGAGACTGAGGCTAACAGGGTCAAGTGGTAGAGGAAGACTCATTTTCCTGACACTCTATCCAGTGTATCAACTAGCTGTCTGAGTAGATTGATTTAGTTGATCACTAGGGTCTTGTTAGCTCTAAATTTATGATTTTCCAGGTTACTATGAGACTCTGGTGAGGTAATATCGTTAAGATTGTAGCTTAAGAACTAAAAGAGATCTGAGTTCTCAAAGGGTTGAGCCAGAAGAGAGTAAACACTAGCAGTTTTTCACAAGCTGGTAAGGCTTCAAATGCCACACCAGTGATGTTCTATGTATCTTATGTCTGAGGTTCAGTCTCAAAGCATAGGGAGGATGAGCACCAGGGAACTGGTCACCAAGAAGTGATTAGTGATTGGCAACAGCAGCATATGTAGCCATATTGAGTCAGGGGAAGGCGTGCAGTCTCCAAAGTGAGGATGATCAATATAATAATAATCACGATTATTTTTGCTGTTTCTTATTAGCTGGTGTTCAACTACCTCTTTGCAAAGGCAGGTTGTCCCTGTCTATTCTTCTACCACATGGGAATAATTAGATCTGCCTTACTTACATCACTTGAGTACTTAGGAAGAATGGTCCTATGTATGTACCATGTGTTATGATGTTAATTATTTTATAGCAGATGAATCTTTTTTTAACTTTTTATTTGCAAAACATATGTATGGGTAATTCTTCAACATTAATCCTTATAAAGCTTTCTGTTACAAATTTTCCCCTCTACTCCCCACCCCTCCCCTAGATGGCAGGATATCCACTACATGTTAATTATGTTAAAAATACTTGACAAATCGAATATATGTATACATATTTCCACGCTTATAGTTTTTGTGCAAGAAAAATCATATCTACAAGAAAAAAAATCAGAGAAAGGAAACACAATGCAAGCAAACATCAATCGAGAGCATGAAAATGTTATGTTGTGGTCCATATTTCATATCCATCTCTCTGGGCTTTCTTCACTGAACAATTGGAAGTGGTTTGAAACATTTCATTGTTGCAGAGAGCCATGTCCATCAAAATTGATGATCATATAGTCTTCTTGTTGCCATGTACAATGATCTCCTGGTTCTGCTCACTTCACTCAGCATCAGTCCATGCAAGTCTCTCCAGGCCTCTCTGAAATCATCCTATAGCAGATGAATCTTACAGGAACTTCAAATGAGTTAGAACGAGTGAGAAAATTGTGATAAAATATTGTCAAGCTGGACATTACCTCCTGTGTCTAAATGCTCCATTGACAAATAAAACTGGATGATAAACTTCCAGGGCAGGGACCATGGCCTGTTCATCTGTTTGTCACCCGTAGCACTCAACTTGATGCCCTTTTCCAGGTAATTGCTCAAACAAGAGTTTTTGAATGATAACAAATAAATATGAGGGAACACAAACATGGTGTATGACATGAGTAGTGGATCGAAAACGAGTCTCGAAGCCAGGAAAACCTGGATTCAAATTCCATCTCTTAACCTATTGGTATATGACCCTGGGCAAATCCATTAATCTCTTAGTGTTATTGGCCACTTTCAACTACCAGGTTGCAGACAAGGTAATTGCTTTCATTGATGGAGGAGGCTTTATCAGCGGGGAGTTCTGTATACCAGCAAAGAGCCTGTCCAGTCTCTATTCATATGACTGATATATGCAGAATCTCCCTCTTGACCCCAGTTGCTGAGGTAAAAGATAGCATTTTTTTTGAAGTCATGTTTTGTGAGTAGCTTTAGTTTTTACAGCAATCTTATATGATGTTCCATCCCATTATAGTAAGCCTTCCCTTGTAACAAAGAAAGCAGGTAAAAAAAAAATCAAGTGATAATCACATTTGACAGTGTATGCAATATTATGTACCCATTGGCCCCCTACCTCTTTAAGGAAAAGAGTAATAGATACATTTCCTCATCTCTTCTCTGGAGCTGAGATGCATAGTGTTGCATAGTGTTTGGTTTCTGCATTTTCCTTCTTGAGGGTAGACGTCCAACAATGGAATTTCTTTGCCAAAGGGTAGCAACATTTTTGTGCCATGTTCAGGGCTGCTTTAATTAATAGTTATTCTGGGAAGACTTTTAAGGTCTTCCCACAAAGTAGAACCACTATATCCATGAACTTGGGGATATTATGTTCTTTTAAATCTCTTTTGCTAGATGTTTTTGGTTGAATTGTTAATAAATGTGATTATTGCATTATCTCAGTATGTCTTGCATAATGGTATTCTTTAAAAGAGGCCCCTGTTTTAAGGGCACTCCCTCTCTCCTCTTCATATACAAATAGATAAAGTGCTTTGGTGCCCCATTTGGACATAAAAGTGATCCTGAAGAAGGAATGTATACTGATACAGCACCTAAGCACTTTACAAATTTTTTCTTATTTTACCCTCAGAACAACTCTGGGATGTAGGTGCTGTTATTGTCCCCGTTTTACATTTGAGGAAACTGAGGCAGAGAGTGAGATTAAGTGACTTGCACAGGTTTATGTAGCTAATACGTCTCTAAGACAGGATTGAGCTCCAGAGCCAGAACTCTATCCCCTGCAGCACTGCCTAGTTAGCTGCCTTTGTCTCAGAAACTATCCTAGCAAAACACTCAGAATTCTTCTCTGTTAGGAAACTTTGGAGACTGGCCCAGAAATAGATTTTGTTTGCTTTCAGAAGCCAAGCCTACATCTGTACAAAGAGACTCATTGACAGGTAGTTGGACTTTTGAGCATAGGTTTTTGGGCCATGGCAAACCTGCCAGTAGCAATGATGATGATGGTGATGATAGTGATGATGATGATGGTGATGATGATAGAAAATGGCCCCTGAGCCAGTGAAGCCTCTTCTGTGAATGGTGGGGAAAAGGGCAAGGGTCCTAAAAATGATTCCAGTTCAGCTACACAAGCATTAGCTGAGCATTTGGTATACTATGGGAAATCCTTGTCTGGTGATAAGGAAGACTTATTATTGGACAGACTTCATCATATGAATCTTTATATCACTGCAGAGTAAACCAGAAGATATAGTTGCTGCTGAATGAAAAGATAAACTCCAGGAAAATGAAGGGATTAAAGGAGTTGGTTTTATTCACATATCCAAGAACAAAAAAGAAAATTCTTATCTTTGGAGGTGATTCAGTCACCTCCTACCAGATTGCTCATGGGACTCATTTGTAGAGGGGCCACTATGAAAGTCATTGAAGTTTTTGTGCCCTCTTCTGTGGCAAAGAATGTGAACATAAGTAAAGCACATATATATATATATATATATATATGCTTTTGTATGGTCTTATGTATATATACACATATATGTTTGTATCTATCTATCTATATATATAAGTAAGGAAGTTTTGAGAAGTATAAAATAATCTAATTTCAAAGTGCATGTCATATTGGCAGAAAAGGCTGGGTCACTGGTGAGGAAGGTATTTCTGAATCAGTTGTCTGTGTTATTGGACCACTGACTTTTGCTATAGGAAATATTAAAATGATTAACAACCTACAAAAAGGGTTAAAAGTGAGGTGGCAGGTGATTAAAATACTTCCAACTTGACATATTTAAATGAACTGTTGAAAAAAGAACCGATGTTGACAGTGACCATCAATCTTTCCTAAGAGTGGTTGACCAGTATAAAACAATAGAAATAATAATAATAATAATAATAATAATAATAATAATAATAATAATAGCATTTAGCACTTATTATATTCCAGGCAGTATGCTAAGTACTTTGCAAATAGTATTATTTGAGTGTCACAACAACCCTGGGAGATAGGTGCTGATATCCCAATTTTGCAATTGAGGAAACTGAAGCAGGCAAAGGTTAAGTACTTTGCTCAGAATCACATAGCTAGTGAGTAAAGTAGGCCACATGTGAATTCAAATCTTTCTGACTCCAGGCCCAGTGCTTTATTCACCCTGCCACAATGATGCTCCTCCCCAAAGCCAGGAAGCCGCCTCAACCAGTAACAACTAAGAGAAGTATTTATGGAAAGTAGAAATGCATTTGCTATATCTTAACAGAGGAGATGGGAGAGAATTATGGCAGAGCCTTGAAAAAAATGAGAAGCAACAAAAGAGAAAACAAGATTAAAATAAGAATAGGGACACCCAATAGGCAAAAGATGCAATAGAAGCATTGTACTCCTATACTCCATCAATTATAGTAGAACCCTTAGATTTAAATTCAATATCATAGTCCTCAGTGTTCTATGTGAAAAAAGTACCAGTGACTTTAAAGGCCATAAAGATTGGAAGAGTACCTTGGCTAGTCCAAGGAGACACAAAGGGAAGTATTTGCTTAGAGGGGGCGCAGTTTTGAGAGCTGGAACGAACTGATTTTCAAGGTGATAGAATGAGAGAGCAATACCAAAGATTTTGAAAATAACTTTGAATTTATTGTTAATAAAAATGGTGACCAAAAGAATATCAATAAATATTGACCTATATATATATCTAAGGTTTCATTGCTACAAAATTTAATGAAGATGACCTATATACACCTTCAAAGAGTTCTAAATGAAAGTATGAGGGAAGAACAGGAAGATTCTTGCAAATGATATTCGACAACAAAACATATATTTAGCCTTATAAGGCTGTGTTGCTGAAATACCTCAGCTTCCCTGCATTACTTTCCCTGAATTATAATATCTCAATTTCCCTGTGTTAGTATGTTATGTCCCCCCTTTCTTCACCATTAGGACTGAAATAATTAGGGCTGCAGAGCTCTGGCCAATCTGGCATTCCAAAAGAGTCATAAAACTCCTGATGGCTTATCTCAAATCCCTAGCTTCACCCTCTATCTCTCTTATTCCAGACTTCCTGTCTTTAGCTTGACTACCTTCTTCAATCCCAACTTATCAGAATTTATAGTCCTTTCTGAAATTATGACTTACTAGATGTTTCTTACCCCTTGCCTTTGTTTCCCTGATAATTAGAATCCTATAAAAGTCTTTAGAATTAATTACTAGATGCTGAATGCCTTGAGACAAGGTCTGATTCAGCCGACTCGTCCAAGCTCTCCATTAATAAAATATTAAAAACCTCTAATCTCTATCTTGCCTCAGTTTCTCCAGTACTACATTGCTAAATGTTTAACACCCCTCCCCAAAGTATGCATGCAGTTCCATCTGCATTATTGACATTTACTCCCGCATTTTCTGAAGTCTATACAATCAACAAAACAATAAGTCAAGCCCTGTTTCATAATATTTGCCAAATTCTGTGGTGTAGATGCTCCCTCTGAAAATTTATCAGTTCTCATGAGGTAGCCAGCGAGAGACAGCTCCAACATCCACCTGTAACAAGATTGATTGAAAATAGAGAGTACAGGAGCTCACTGTGATTCCTGTTTTATGCAAGCATTTATTGAGCATTTCTTAAGTACTATGTGTCTGCCAGGCACTCTGCTAGTTGCTAACAGTACAAGCACAAGGATGAAAAATTGCCTGCCCTCAAGCTGACTGCGTTGTACTGGGAGACAAGATGTTCCGAGACAAATACAGTGTGTTTGTACATAAAAATATGCACACGTGCGTAAACGTGTATATTCACACAGACACATGCGTGTGTATATCTACACCTACTCACATGCTTGCATGCATTCATACATATATGATTTGGAGGGAGTCAGTAATTGTTGGGAGAATTTGGAAAAAAGTATTTTGAAGGAGATGACATTTGAGTTTGCCTTTGGAAGCAGTTAGGGGTTCCAAGAAGCAGAAGGCAGAGCATTCTAAACATAGTAGGGGGCGGGACATTGTGTAAAGATGCTGAGACCAGGGATGGAACATCATGTATGGAAAACAAGTGGGCCTTTTGACCAATGCATGTGTGGAGGAATAATCAACATGTAATCAACCTGGAGAGAGAAGCTGTGGCTAGATTTCAAAGGGCTTGAAATGCCAGGCAATGGAGGTGATATTCTCACCTATAGGCAGTGGGGAGCCACTGAAGTTTTGTTGACTGTTAAAAAAAAGTTTTTGATTCAGTAGACCAAAACAGTGTCTTACGGGCTCTTCTCCAACAATGTGACTCTCATGCAAATGTCAGAATCATGCAGAATTCCTTGAATAATGTAACTACAGAGATAACTTAGTTTGATGACTGATTATTAATAAGTCCCAGCTTCTCCCTGAAGGAAAGACTCATCTTTGTAATATCAATATTCTTCCAGTGATTCTGTGTGGCTATAAGTCATGGAATACATTTGAAGATGACTTGATGATGCAAAATCCATAGCAACAGGATTCTGCCTTTTGGTATAATGCCCGGCTCCCAAGTATGGCCCCCAGGAATGTACTTGATTGCTTCTTTGTGATTTTCCATTTGCCACATACATAAACACACACAGGGTCTACCTAACACCTTCTGGCTACCATAGGAACTCTCAAGAGGGAGATATCACTGGGGGCCAGAGAATACACTGCCTTGACAGAAATGTTAGGTTGAAATAGGGAAAGGATGCAGGGGACATCCTGAACCTCCTTTAGCCTTCTTCATTTTCCTCACTATCACTGTGATCACCAATATTTTCATCAAATGTTGGACCCTGAGTGTTGTTGAGACTGGTTTGCTGAGATCATGCGTGAGCTCTCCTGATGGCAAGGGTCTCTTTCAACCACAAATTTGCGCATGCATGCCTGTGATTGACATCATAAATGAAATGGACAGAGGCAGTGTGGTTTGGTGTGGGAGTAGTGGACTGGGAGCCAACAGATATGTCTTCTAGTCCTGGTTCTACTTCTGCCCTCTCTGAGCTCGATTTCCCCCTCCCTTAAACAAAAGGGCTGGAACTAGAAGAACTTTATAGCCCCTTCTAGTTGTGACACTTTAGGAACAATACTGTTGTTTCAAAGTTACCATGCTCAATAGATGAATCCCATCATGATGCCATTTGCATGCAGAAGATTGCTGACATGTGTAAATGCCCCCATTACAGCAGGATTGACTTTTGTCAATAGGGAAGCCCCTGTTCACCTGGGTCAAATCATTTCCAAATGTCAACAGCTGCTGAGTAAGAACTGCTGTAAGACAACGGGCCTCCAAACTGTTCCATCCTGAGCCAAGGAATAAAGATCGGTGCTGAGTGTCAGGCACTGAATCGTGATGTGTCTTTGTGCTGCTCAGTGTCTGCCAAACCATTCGGGGTTTACTTCCTGCAGCTCTCTCATACACTGGGGACAAAGGGCTTGCAAGAGCTAAGTTTACTCGAAAGAAGGTCAAAAAAAGTCATCACAGAATAATTGTGCAGGTGAACCAAATACTCCCCATAATATTTCTTCCTTCCTTTCAGGGACGGACCTTAGAGCTGCATGTAATTGTTTGCTGTCCTGAGATTTCTGAAGATGCCTTTTGGGGGGTGCCCATCTTAGGCAAGCAAGTAGGGGCCATTTCTGGTACAATGGTGAGGGTGGTAAGGACTGTGATATAAAGAGTAAAAAAATCATGGCAGTTTGGAGTTGGCTCAAAGTGAACAGGCAGTGTGGAGAAATGGAAAGACAATACACTTGAAAGCCAAAGTTCAAATCTCATTCATAATATTTACTTGCCGTATGGGCTTCTCTGAACCTCATTTCCTCCAACTGTTAAATAAGGGGTTTAGAATCAGTGATTTTATTAAGAGTCCTTCCAACTAAACATCTGTGATCTTATGATCCCTTCCAATATCTGTATCAAAGAAGGTTAAATTAGAGGGTTAAATTAAGACCCTTTCCAACTCTACCAAAGTGTGTGTGTGTGTGTGTGTGTGTGCACTTTACCTGAGTGAGCAAAATATAACGTTCTGTTTTTGTTCTTCGTTGTTTCTTTTCTTTCTTTTTTTTTTTTTTTTGCTTTTTGCTGAGGCTGAGGCAATTGAGGTTAAGTGACTTGCCCAGGGTCACATAGCTAGGGACTGTTAAGTGTCTGAGACCAGATTTGAACTCAGGTCCTCCTGACTTCAGGTCTGGTGCTCTACCCACTGAGCCACCTAGCTGCCCCTTCGTTGTTTCTTAGTAAAAAAATTTCTCTTCCCAAAATAAAGTCTTCTCAAATGAAGTCTATTGACAGACACCCAAGAAATGGAGTAAATTAAGCCTGTAAGGACTTTTGTTTAAAATGGGCTGAAAATTTTCTTTCCTTCCCATGTGGAAAATGGATGGATCTGTTTAGGCTCTGATAACATTCAATATTGTTTGTTATTAATAATAAAAATGTGGATCCAAATAAATTAAATCAAGTTTGAATGCCACATTTCTTTGCAAACAATAAAAATGTTATTCCAGAAGATATTAAACTTTTAGAGTCTATACGATTTTGTCTGACTTCTTTGCCATTGATTAAGAAGCCCCATGATGAATCTTGGTGGAGAACTGACTTTATTTTTAGCTCTCTGACTAATAAGGTGACTTGACAGTAGTAACTTGATTTAATGTGTTGAACTGTAATGGCTATGTAGATGAATGTTAAATGGTCTATTTTTATTTTTTTAGTTGGGTTGTTATTAGAGAAAATGATTCCTTTGGAGAATGTTCCACTTCTCCCCATAGAATGCTCTTCATTCCTATATTTGAAATTGTCAGATACAGAGTGGGAATGTTTCAAGTGCTCCATCGGGATTCACTCACCCAGTGAATGGATCAGAGGTTTCAGTGGTCTGGTTTTCGTGACAGCAATTACCTAGATAACTCTTGTGTCAAGACCTGCTATTGAAGAAACTGACTATTCTATTAGCTGCTCAGGCTAATTTTATAACATCAGGTTTTAGATTAAATCCCTGTTTATTGACTACTGGGTTTGCTGAACCACCTTCTGAAATGACGGTGACATCTTGGTGATCTGTCAGGTTCCCTTTGTCCCCAGTTCCTTAAAGGGCAACAGTAAAAAGGACACTAGGTTGAACACAACTTGGTTCATATCTTGACTTGGACATTTGCTAGCTCTGTAAATATGGATCCACAGATCGTAGAATCATAGATTTAGAGTTTGAAAGCTCCTATAGGCCTCCAATCTAACCCCTTTGTTTTGGAGATGAGAAAACTGAGGCTCAGAGAGATTAAGGTCATGCAGTGTCTGAGACAGGATTTAAACTGATCCACCTCAGGCCTTCCTGACTCTAAGTACATTACTCTGTCCCATCTAGCTATCTTAACCTCATTGATTCTGTTTTCTCATCTGTAGAATACAGGTAACAATAATTCTACACCCACCCTTACAGGGTTGTGAGGAAAGTGCTCTACAAATCTGAGAATTGTAGAATTGTGAACCTCCCTCAGATTTTCATCCCCACATTGCACAAGTACACACACATATACATACACACACACACACACCACACACACACACACACACACACACACACACACCTGCACATGTTGGTTTGGTTTTTTTTTTATTTCAGTATCTATACCATGGTCAAAAACATGCATAGCATCTTCACTTTAGAGTAGAAAAGGTCCTAAGAAGTTGGCCAGCTCAACATTCTTGTTTTATAGATGAACCAGTCTTCTGAGTCCCAGTCCAGGTTTCTCTGCTGCACCATGCCAGGAGATCATCATACAGTCTGCTTTTGTCAGACAGAGTGCAGTGGTATTCAGATACCTTAAAGTTTTCCATTCCTTCTTTATCAGGCTCTTGTAACCAACTTGGGATCTTTCCCCCAAATTCTTCATCTATTTCCATTTTCTGAGTGGTCTGGATCATACTCTGATAGCAATCTTGGATGGACATGCCCTAATTTAGGATTGGGAAGTTTTCAAGTCCTAAAGCTGAAAGAGATGAAATTACCTAATCACAATTTCGTCTTGTTAATTGTGTCTCACAATTGTTTTGTTTGTGTCTCACTCTGTGATGCAGTGGGCCAATTATCCATGGGATTTAATTGGCAAAGATATTGGAGTGGTTTTCCTTTCTCTTCCCTAGTTTTATGTAAGCAGGGGTTAATTGACTTGCTCAGGGTCACACAGCTAATTAAATGTCTTTCTGACTTCAGGTCCAATGCTCTATCCATTGGGCCATCTTACTGCCCCACAGTTTAGTAGAAGTATTAAATTCAGAAAACTGCCCCTCTAGCAGTTCAGGAAAATCATTCAGTCTCTCTCTCACCCACAGCATCTTCATCAGCAAAATGGAGAAAATAATCCACTCAATTATATGAATATAAGTCATTCTTATCTCCTTGACTTCAGAAAGAAAATTGTCCGCAGAAATCCCAAGGACCGTTTCTATTTATGAATCCTTTTAGCCATCTTAGAACTCTTCAATTCATTAATATCAGAGTTTATTACTGTTCATTGAAATAAGGAGATAGAGGCCTAGATCCACAGTCACATAGCATATTTATGAGAGATATAGAAATAGAATATGGATCTGCGAGCCTCAAAGGATTCCTGAACTCTAGGACATGGATGCTTTTCTATGACCATTATTCTTTTTATTGACAATTTGTTTAATGCACTTTTCTGTAGAATTAGATTTGAGGTTGGAGGGAATTTTAATTGGCAATGAGATCAACGCCTTCATTTTACAAATGATGATACCAGAGGGCCAGAGAAGTTTAAGTGACTTGTAGAAAATCACGCAGGTAGTAGTAAGTAGAAGATCCAAGAAATCTAAATTTGGTATTGTTTTCCCTATGAAAAAATGCATTGTCCAAAATAACCCTGTGTGGTAGGGAGTAAAAGTATTATTATCCCCATTTATATTCCCAGTATAAGTGAGGCTCAGAGAGGTGAAGGATTAGGAAACGGGGCTTAAAGAAATTGAGAAATTAGGAGGTTAAGGACTTTAAGAGAGCCTCATTAAGGATGTTGAAGTCCCCTGGTATAAGAGTAGCAGAGAGAAGAAGAGGGAAAGTCATGTGGGGAGCACCTTAATAATAAAAAGAACATGAATAATAGCTAACATTTATTAAGCATCTACTATGTGTCAGACATTGTGCTAAACGCCTTACAGTGTTACCTCATTTGAAGCTCACAACAACTCTGGGAGGTTAGTTGATATTATTATCCGTACTTAACATTTCAGGAAAGTGAAAGAGAATTTAAGTGGCATGCCCAGCATCACACAGCATTTTAATTTTTTTCTCTGTTCAGCTGAAAACTGAGTTTAGTTTTATAAGTCCTTCCCTATTTTGTTTTGGTAGGCTCTTGAATTTTTTTTTCTGTTGTATCATTGAAATGTAAGAGTAGAATATTAATATATTTCAATTTAGTTTTGTAGTGTTGGGAATTTTCTGTAAAAAATTGAAAGATAAACTGGAGATTTTTTTCTTGTTTCTGAGTTTATATTTGAACTCACATCAAGATTGGATGAAAAAATTCTGTGATTGGCTGCAATGGTGGGGAATACAGAACAGAATGAATCAGTAGCAGATGTTGGGCATGAGGACCAAGGATTCAGGGTCATTAGAGGGGGATACAGTCTCTGAAATCTGAAGAATAGGAATGTGAGAGAAAGAGATTTGGAATGAAAAGAAATCAGTTCACTAGGGAATGGGAATATATGTGAGTACACTGAAAGAAAGGGGTGAGTTGGAGCAAGACCTAGCCTGGGTAAGGTTGACGAGTTTGGAGATGAAAGAGTGGGAGGTGGGGAGTGGGGATCATTTGGCCTTGTGACTTTCCTACTCAATCAACTTCAGTGGTTCCCTGTTGCCTCTAGATAAAAATATAAAATCCTTTGTATAGCTTTTTTGCATCCTGGGCCTAAGTGAGCTTTCCAGTCCCAGCCGCTGTACATTATTATCCCTCCTGCACTCTCTGATCCAGCAACACTAGTCTTTTCTCTGTTGGTCACCCCATTTCCCAACTCTGTGCATTTGCCCCACAGTATCCTTCTCTGCCTTCCAGATATAGCAAAGTACTGTGTTCCACATAAAACCTTATCTGATACCCCCAACCACAGGAGCCTTCCCTGCTAACCATACAAACTTTATTTATTTGTACTTGTTTCCTTTGCATTTCTTTTTTTTTAAATATGTGTACCTGTCTCCCCAATTAGGATGCATGCTTTTTGAAAAAAAGAGACTGGTTCCTTGTTTGTCTTTATAATAGCGCATTGATTGACATGTAATTGGTGCTTAATAAATGCCTGTGAATTGCTGCCTGACTGGACTGGATTTCCTGGTATCAATGCAGCTGATGACTGTGAGAGCTACTATCCCAACCCAACTTTCCTCTCTAGACTGAGTTTCTTCCCTGTTACTCCCAACGCAAGGGAAAAGTCACTGCTTATCTAGGAGAGAGGGCCAGGTTAGTCTGCTAAGTTCAGGATCTGTGTCAGATTCATTGGCTCACAGTTACAAATAGCTGTGAAAACAGGAAGTATATTGAGTTTGCCAGTGGCAAAACGTTCCCTCCTGTTTTTAAGAAAATTTATTTTAAAATCTTACAAATGGACTTAGGCAAGTTGCTAGAGTGTCCAAAACACTATTCCAATCAACACTTTAAGTGCAAATTCATTATAAATATATTGAAACCTCATCATAAAGCTATCCAGGAAAATGAGCTTTATTCTCCATTAAAGGCAGGAGAAGGAATCAGAACATGTCTCTGGGCAGCAGAGGAATTACATTACCTCCCTTTATGGACATTTGTTTTCCTTTTGGGATGGAAATGAAGGGATTGGAAGACTTGCCAAGCCCCCCAACTTGATGATGGAAAGGAGATATCCTGACAAACTAAATATTTTGTAGGCTTTCTTAGTTCAGCTTCTGATTTTTCAGAGTTAGTTAGAATCCTGACTGGAGGTAATTCTTAAACCATTTTATGAGGACAACACAGTTGAATTTATTTTCTTGCCTTATGCATCTGACTCCAGGCTCTGCATTAAGATAAAGAAGAGTGAATTGAATGGAGAATTTGAATATATCCATCTCTGAATCCAGAAAAGCTTATAAAAATGGAATCTTGGAGTTAAGTATATAAAGGATTTAGAATTGTAAATAAAATTCTATGGAAAGTTGAGATAAACCCATGATCTCTGTGCCTCTTAGCAGGTAACACAGTACAATAAAAGTAACACTGGGCTAATGCAGAAGGTCAATAGCAACTTGTGTGACCAAATCACATCCCCCTTCAGAGGTTAATGAAAAGAAAAGAAAGTGAATGTGGTCAGCAAGTTGTTAAAAAGTGATAAAAATTGTGGAAAGAGAAATGGTAAAGTGAATTAAGATGTAAAGAGGTGATAAATATATATGAGGGTTTTCTGAGGCGACAATACAAAATAGAAATATTAAATAGATGCTAAGGAAGTGATTTTTAAATGCCTGCAAACACTTTGAAAGATGAGAAGCAAAATGGTGTTGCAGAAAGCATAACGTGTTCAGAGTCAGAAGCCCTGGGTTTAAATCTGTACTTTGATACAGACCACCTGTGTGAATTTAGGCTCTCTGTGCCTCACTGTCCTGATTTGTACAGTGAAGGATTTGGGAATCATATCACTTCCCATGGATTCAGTTAACTTAGGCTGATGATTCTTCAGTCATTGTATATTACCCTAACCTATCTCATGATCTACAGGCTTTTATGCCCCAGTTTTCCTGTTGGGTATCTTAAACTGGATATCTCATCTGTATTTCAATATATCCAAAAATGAAATCATTGTCATTCCCAAAACCTTTCTCTCTTGTAAACTTCCCTGTCACTGTTGAGGATACCACTGTCCTCTCAGTCTCCCCATCTCACGATATCTGGGTCATCCTCAAGTTCTCATTTTCTCCCATCCCTCTAACCCAAATATTCAGTATGTGGGCAAGGCATGTCAATATGCCTTTTATAACATTTCTCACATATACACTCTTCTCTCTTCCAATATTATCACCACCCTACTATAGGACTTGATCACTTCTTTTATGGATTATCACAAAAACTTACCAGTTGCCCTCCTTGCCACGAGTCTCTCCCCACTCCAGTCCATCCTCCACTTGATAGTGAAAGTAATCTTCTTTAAACTGAGTTTTGATCACTCTATCTGTCTTTCTTCTCTCTATGTGTCTCTGTTTCTCTCTCTCTCTCTCTCTCTCTCTCTCTCTCTCTCTCTCTCTCTCTTTCTCTCTCCCTTCCCCCCCCCCACAGTAAACATACAATAACTCCATATGAGCTTCAGGATCAAATATTAAATTCTCTTCTTTGCTTTTAAAGACTTTCCTAACTTTTCCCCTCCCTCTTTTTCAGTCTTTTTAAACTTCCACTCTGGCATATGGTCTGTGATCCTGCTATTTGTCCCACGTGACACTATATCCTGACACTTCGCCCCCATGCCTGGAATGCTCTCCCTCCTCATCTCTCCCTCCTGACTTCCTTCATGACCAAGCTCCAATGCCATCTTGTCCAGGAAGCCTTTCCCAATCCCACTTCATTCAAGCGCTTTCCCTCTATTGACTGTTCAATATATCCTCTTTGCCTAAATATTGGCAAGCTGTCTCCCTCATTAGACTGTGAGCTCCTTGAAAGCAGAGGCCATATTTTGCCTTTTTTTGTATTCTCAGTGTTCAACAAGGTATTTGGCACATTTTTGGTGCTTAATAAACTTTTATCCACTAACTCATTGACTATCACTTCATGATTAGTTGAAAAGCCCCAGAAAGCTAGGGACAGTTTGCGGTAGCCTATATTGTGTCTGTACTTCTCTCATGGTCAAGAGACTGTTTATTTGGTTGGCAGACTGCTCCTTTCCTTGTGTAGGCTCAAGGGACATTTCTCAACCCTAGGAGTTATTGGGGCCAATACAGTGTTCAAAAAAGTAAAACCAAAGTGGGGGCAACCATTGATGGAGTAGGTAGAGGAGTTAAGAATAAGATTTGAGGAGGTAAAAGGAAGCTTGCCCTGTGTCAGGAGGCTAGAGGATAGAAGAATAACAAGAAAGCAAAAGAAGTGAAAAAACCCGCTGGAGACTTGGAACCAAAAGAAAAATGGATTTGAGGTTTTTTTGTGAAGAAGATCAGTGGAGATTGATGCTGTGAGAAGGAAACAGTTTCTTGTCCCCCAGGGAATGATCACGGTGATGCAAGTAGATATCAGGTGAGAGAGTAGATAGAATGGACCAGAGCATGGAGAGAGAGGAGGGCTGCTCAGTGACCCCTTGCTGAGGGCAATGGCAGAGGGCAATGACCCAGCTCTGCAGGAACCTGCTCATTCCATAGGGGACTCTAGTCTTCCAGGGATATCTGTCCAAGACGGAAGAGAAAAACTTCCAAAGACTTGTCAAAACAGATGACTATCTCTGGTGATTCATGTAGGCACAAATGATGATGCCAGAAGGAACTTAGAAAGCATTGCCAAGGGTTAGGAAGTCTTGGACGAGAAACTGAAAAAGTTGGGAAGAGAGAAGAGAAAACTGCCATGTGTGTACTTCCATCAAATTAGATACTATAAAGAGAAGATAACAAAGTAGAAAGAAGAGCAATTGAGGCATGTAGAAATACAAAGGAGGCAAAGTTCAAGAAAGAAGCCAGCAGGAAATCCCTTGGCCTACATTGTCCAAATATGAATAGACATATAAATAAAGCTTCAAAAGCAAGGGTGAAAAAGTTGAGCTCTTAAGTATCATGACAACTTGATGGCATGAAACTCATAACTAGGATATAACTTTAGACAAGGATACTTTATTCAAAAGAAACAGGATAGGTAATAGAAACAGGATAAGGTAAAGAGGTTGTGTGTGTGTGTGTGTGTGTGTGTGTGTGTGTGTGTGTGTAAAACTTCACATGAAATAAATAGATAGGAAAAAATCCAAGCAAGGTGATAGAGATCAGTATTCTAGTGAAGATAATGGAGGAACAAACAAAATGAGAACCATTGTGTCTACAGACAATAAGAAGAAATGATCGAGAACTTCAATTATAAAGGCTGCTAGAGCAACCTCTGTCTCTGTCTCTCTCTCTCTCTCTGCTTCTCTCTCAACTGTCTCTTGTCTGTCTTGGTTTCTCTGTTATTCTCCACCCCTCCTCCCAAAAGTAGACAAGATCGTAATTTCTTGACATGCTGTACTGAGAATCTCATCCTTCAGAAGGTAGAGGAACCAATGCATTTTCTCACCAACAGGACGATTGGTTGCTAATATACAAATGATAGAAACTGTTGGGGGGAGGTCAGTAACAATTCCTTCCTGAAGTTTGTGTTGGAGAAGAAGCAGCTGCAGATAGTCTGACAGACATATTAGCTTTTAGGAGAGTAGATTGCACACACTCCATAGGAGTTCTACAGGGGAAATAATCACATAAGGGGAATGGGAGAGTTTTCAGAAATGAAAATCTGAAGACACAAGAAAAAGTAGTTTTTAAAAGGAAAAGAAGCATGAGTTGTCTAAAGAGATCAAAAAAGGAGGCAGAGAATTCACCAAACAAATTAGGTTTTTAAAAGTTATGTGTAGAAGATAGCAGGCTGGATAGGTAATGTAGAATAAATGCAAATGCATGTCTTAGGATTGAGAGTACTGAAGCTTAAGATGACCTGAGTGGGGAGGGTGATGAAAAATTGTTTTGGGGGTAAGTGAATTTGTTGGCTGTTGGGAAGGGGAAGGGAGAAAAATAGAATGCATAGACCTTATACTCAAGATGGATAGTGTGATTGTAATTTACAACATGGATTTTTATGATGTTCTTGCTGTTGATGATGATCATGTTTTCTTTGCCAAGGAAAATTATTGTTAGAGTAGAAATGGCCACATGAGAATGACTAACAGACAGTTAGTACCCATTATAAGTAAGGAGATAGTAACAGAATAGTAATCTGCTCCTGGCAAAATCAAGAGCTTTGATCCATGTGGACTGCATCTTGAAGTTATAACAAGTATTTCTGAAATAATAATGATAGGTAACTTGTATGTAGTGACTTAAGGTTTTCAAAGCATTTTATCAATATGATTTCAATCAGTTATGGCTTTGTTACAAGGTAGGTGCTATTATTATGCCATTTTCCAAATGCTTAAAATGAAGATCAGAAAAGGTAAAATGAGCTCCTTAAGATCATAGGAGTCCAAACCAAGTCTACCTGACTCCATGTCACATGATAAATCATGGTGGCAGGGATGAAGAAGAATGCTACCTAATAACTTGCCAACTTTCAGTATCTTTGCTAACAATTCAATATAATGCTGAAGGAGGCTATTTGCTGTCAGTATCTTCTATATGTCTGGCTAAAGTCCCATTCACCTTGCGCTATTATACTTCTGAACTCCATCGAATCTTTATTCCCTCTTCCATAGAATGTTAATGATAAAATTTGTACAGAGAGTCTGGACTTAGAAAGAACTTCAGCTCCCAACTCTGACATTCAGTAGTTGTGTGACCCTGGGAAAATCACTTAGCAGAGTGGCCTACTACAGGCAGACACAAAATGTATCTTGCATTCATGGATTCTACATCAGTAGCTCCCTGAACTGGCAAAGCCCTAGAGCCTTCCCATAATATTTGTACCATCTACCTCCTACAACTGCCTTGGGGATTAAAATATATGTGAAACTTTTTTGTAAAAGGTAAAGCATTATACAAATGCATGTTATCAGTATACATTACCTCCCACCCATTCTGGAAGTAAAGTAATTAGTCCTAAAGGTATATTATTTCTTTTAGGCATCTAGAAAATTAATAGATTTCATGTTGTTTACTCTTAATCTTCATTATTTTCTCATGGTTCAAGTTTAAAAAAGAATTGAGATGTTTTATTTTTACAGCACTTTAAAATGTCATTTCCATGGAACTAGTGTTTTTGATGATACCTGACCTGTGCCCTACTGTTTTATTTGTCTGAATCTTCTTTGTGATGTGGAGGGGACCCTGGGTTCTTGGTTGTTCTTCCAGATGCTGATCAACTGGAATAGTGTCCTGTACTGCTAAAGAGATGATCTGTTATCTGAGGACAACCTTAGCTAAGGATCACAATGTACCTCCCTCGGCAAACAGTAGAATCAATACTGGGGGACCATAGCATCTTTTGAAGATAATCACTACAATCTGGAGTATGTGGGAGGGATGAGAAGGAATGGAAATATCCCCATAAGAGAGACAAGTGATCTTTTGTTTTGTTTTTTTTTATTTGCATAACATATGTGTGGGTAATTCTTCAACAATAACCCTTACATAGCTTTCTGTTACAAATTTTCCCCCCAACTCCCCACCCCTCCCCTAGATGGCAGGATATCCACTACATGTTAAGTATGTTAAAATATTGGCAAATCGAATATATGTATACATATTTCCAAACTTATCATTGTTGTGCAAGAAAAATCTTATCTACACAAACGATATATCAGATAAAGGAAACACAGTGTAAGTAAACATCAATCAAGGAGCATGAGAATGTTATGTTGTGGTCCACATTTCACATCCCTCTCTCTGGGTGTATATGGCTTTCTTCGGTGAACAATTGGAGGTGGTTTGAAGCATTTCATTGTTGAAGAGAGCCATGTCCATCAGAATTGATCGTCATATAGTACTGTTGTTGCCGTGTATAATGATCTCCTGGTTCTGCTCATTTCACTCAGCATCAGTTCATGTAAGTCTCTCTGAAGCCTCTCTGAAATCATCCTGCTGGTCATTTCTTACAGAACAATAATATTCCATAATATTCATATACCATAATTTATTCAGCCATTCTCCAATTGAAGGGCATCTATTCAATTTCCAGTTTCTAGCCACTACAAAAAGGGCTGCCACAAACATTCTTGCACATGTGGGGCCCTTTCCTTCCTTTATGATTTCTTTGGGATATAAGCCCAATAGAAATGCTGCTGGGTCAAAGGGTATGCACAGTTTGATAACTTTTTGAGCGTAGCTCCAAATTGTTCTCCAGAATGGCTGTATCCGTTCACAGCTCCACCAACAATGCATCAGTGTCCCAGCCCTCCCACATCCCCTCCAACATTCATCATTAACTTTTCCTGTCATTTTAGCCAATCTGACAGGTGTGTAGTGGTACCTCAGGGTTCTCTTGATTTGCATTTCTCTGATCAATAGTGATTTGGAGCACCTTTTCATATGACTATAAATAGTTTTAATTTCATCCTCTGAAAATTGTCTGTTCATATCCTTTGACCATTTATTGATTGGAGAATGGCTTGAATTTTTATAAATATGAGACAATTCTCTATATATTTTAGAGATGAGACCTTTATCCGAACCCTTAAATGTAAAGATGATTTCCCAATTTATTGCTTCCCTCCTAATCTTGTCTGCATTGATTTTGTTTGTACAAAAACTTTTTAACTTAATATAGTCAAAGTTATCTATCTGGTTTTCAATTAAGAGTTCCAGTTCTTCTTTGGACATAAATTTATTCCATCTCCATAGGTGACAAGTGATCTTTTGAAGAATTGAAGTTCTGTTATATCATAGCTGTGCTTTATGACGATAGTCTCTGAAGTTTCTAGTCATTGAAAAATGAAGTAACAGTTGTCAAAATAGAAGTGAATGTGGCCAGTGGTCTTCGTGCACAAATCTCATAGAATCATAGGATGTTTGTGCAGTAATGAATGTTGAAGTTTGCCTCATAGGAGTCTGGATCTAGTCCTGGTCCAAACCCCACCCTACTTTATTTGACCAAAGAAATAGTGTTTCAATGAGACTTTTACAATGGTGTCATGATTTGAGTTAGTATCATCATCATCATCATCATCATCATCATCATCATCATAATTAATAGCTAGCATTTACATATTTAAGGTTTGCAATGTGCTTCAAAATCATTCTCATTTGATTCATACAACAATATTATCCCTATTTTATAGATTAGGAAACAGGGAAGTCAAGAGGCTTGCCTAGGGTCATTCAGTTAGCAAGTGTTTGAATTTGTATTTTAACTTGGATCTTCTTGATTCCTGGTCTAATGCTCTATTCCCTGCACATCCTAGCTGCTCCACAATAAGATATCTTTGTGGTTATTCTATATAATCAGAGAGCAAAAATCTGAAACTCTAAAGAAAACAAATTATCCAGGTTAAAGGTTTTTAATTTGGCATTCATGACTTAAAAATTATTAAGAGCCCCTGGTTTAGTTCCAGTCCCAAGCAGAATTGTGAAGCAAAGAAAGTATCCTCTTTCCTGTTTCCACTTCCCTTTGGTTTGTGGCCACCCCAATGTCTGATGCCTCCTCTCCTCTAGGATCTCTTCTGTAATGAAGAAGGATCTTTGGTCATTGTGGTTGGTTAAACTTTCCACTTAATAACTCCCTAAGTGGTAGGTTGCTTTAGATCACTTCTAATGCACTGAATTGCCTGGGAAAGTCCAGAGAGTCCTTCAGTGGTTGACTCAGAACCTCCAGATGTATCTCCTGTCTGACCCTGATCCTTCCTCATCATCTGACTTCAAAGCCTGAATTGAAGTAGGTCAACCTGTGTTCATTTGCTTGCTTGTAACCTACCCAGTTTGAGCATGCACAGTTAGGAGGTATTTTCTCATAGGAGCTCCCCTGTGGAGCACAGGGGGCAGTCCTCCTAAGTCAAACAGGGCAAGTCAATATTCTAAGTCTTTGGAGCACCATGTTCATTGTTCAGATGCTCCTGTCAGAATGTTAGGGGGAAAGGATTTAATGTGCAATCAGCATGATGTACTGCAATCCAGCATCAGTGAAAAGGGCAATGTGGGGTGAGTGGTGCATTCTGGCCAATGGTGCTCCATCGCATGTCTTCACTCAGAACAACATCTACCAGGACCCTTTGAGTGTCATCTATCACTAATCCTGGCCCCAAATGGAGTAAACCAGTGGATATGAATGAGGCTAAAATCAAAGCACATCAAAGTGTCTCAAGAATCACCCTAGCCATTCCATGCACAAAGCCGTTGTGAAGAACAAAAATAATGGCTCAGATACCTTCTTCCTCTTGTGCTCAGTTCTTATGCAGCCCCATTTCAGCTTATTAGGTAGATTAAGAGTGGGCTGTCAGCCCTCACACTTAATGCTTCTCATCCTGGGGCTTTCGGTGAGGGAATGAGTTTTTAGTGGGAGACCTGAAGTTTGATTAGTGCTTTTTCTATTAACCCTGCTGGAAGTCCTGGGACTAAATCCCCTATTGCCTGCTGAAATTGAACCTTTTTATTAACCTTTTTGAAACTCATGGGAATAATTGACCACAATCAGAATTTCTAATTTATACTGAACAAAGATTTGGATTCCCCCCACACACACTTTGCTTTCCATGTAATTTCATTACACCCAAATCTGCAGAAGGTATATGATTCGTGTTCCCTTCAGGAGTGATGTATATCACTTTCAAAATAAGTAGTAAATATAAGAACTGTGTTTGTGTTTTGTAATGCTAAAAAGCATTCCGAAGTTATTAGTGGGGGAGTACTGCTGACTCTGTTCTTTGTAACTTTGTTGAATACATGTTTCTATCATTTCTCCCTAGAGTCTTCACTAGAAATTTGTTAACCTGGGGCAAAGTTATAGTAAGGGTTAGGATAATAATGGCAGGGATATTGGGAATTAAAGAAGAGTTGGGGTATAGGATGACAAAAATATAAAGAAGAATAGAAGAGACCGAAAACAGAAAGGATGGTTGAAAGTGAAAGCACAGAAGATAGTTTTATGGTTATGGCAACATCTCAATGGATGCTGGAAAAATGTCCATCAGCATTTGGCTTACCCTAGCTGAAGTCAGGGGTAGTGGAGTTAATCCTTTGAAAAAGAGCATAATGGTGATGGCTTGTGTTGGGAAATGCTTGGAGCAGCATTTGCCCAGACCTAGGTAAGGCAGGGTCACATCTTTTAGACTGGGAGAAAGAATAGAAATATGAGAGGACAGAGTATCCAGTTATGCTTGGGGATAAAGTGCTCCCTTCCCCAAATTAGAGCTTTGGGGCTTATCCCTAATCACCCTACCCTAAGTGTGGCTTTTCTCACTCTACCAAAGTGTATCCTGCCCTTGTATCCAAGTCATTTATTTTAATCCTAAATCCCCTTCTTTTACTTCATGGACTATATACCAAACTAGATTGTGATCTCATTTTCATCTCAAAGAATATCCTAGATATTTTAAAATTAGTATGTCCAGTTGTTGTTTTTTTCATTCTTCCTTGACCATTGCAGTGGATCTAAAATCTGACCTGTTTGGATATTCCCTTCAATGATGCAGAGAGCAGTCTTGGTGCGATCCACTTTTTATATGTAACCGAGACAAATCCTTCATTAGAGTACATCCAGCTTTCTAGGGGATCTTGCTCTAGATCTTCTGGCATTAAGTCAAAGGTAACTGTCACCTCTTCATACTATGTGACCAACTCATCCTTTTAAAAAAATTCTCTCAGTGTGTATGGATATGTGTATATGTGCATATATGTGTGTATGTGATAATACCGTTGACACTGCTTTTTCACACACAGTTCTTTCCTGGTACTATGCCATAGCTTACCTAACACCCAACATACACATATACATGCATACATATATATACACACAAACATAAATATACACACACATATATACACATGCACACACTTTTCTATTGCCCTTTGAATGATCCTCAGTGTTAATTCTTTGGAAACTATGGGACTCCATGACTCATAACCTAACAGCATCATTGAACAAATATTGTTGTTAAAATAATGGGCTTTTATTTTTGAAAGAAATTTTTTTATTTCCCAGAAGCAATCCTCCGCCTCCTCTTCTTCCTCCTTTTTCTCCTCTTTTTCCTCCTCTGAGGCTGAGTTCAGTCCTCATTTGCAATATTTGTCCATGATACATGTAATGACAAATACCTTCTCATCTTGGAAGAGAGTAGAGTTAGAGTAAACTAAGGCTATGCCTGTTGAGCACAAATTCTCCCTAGTTTTACCGTATTGGAAAGGCTCCAGTTGCCCCTCAGCAACAAATGAAGTATACTTTTTGAAGACTAGCCTCACTAAGTCGCAGAAAGCTCCCCATCACTGGTTAACAATTTAGTGACAAATTATTTGGCCATAGAAGTTCGCTATGATAATGAAGATGAGGATGATAGCTAAAACATTTACAGCACTTTAAGCTTTGTAACTCACTTTCCTTATATTATCACATTTGATCCTTACAATAAATCTGGGAAGTAGGTACTGTTTTTATCACCATTTTTCTGATGAGGAAACTGAGGCTAAAAGAAGGTAAGTGACTGGCCCAGGTTCACACAGCTAATACTTTTCTGAGTCAGAGTTGGAACTCAGGTTTCTGCAAACTAGGTGGGTGTAGGAGTAGTTGCTGAAAATTCCTTAATATTTCAGACTATCTTTATTGGTTATTGTCTTATTGTTTAATATTCCATGACTGGAAAAATGAGATGAAAAATATGTGATTGGGGTGAAAGATACAATGTTGTGGTGGTGATAGCAGTGTTAGCATTTATATAATACCTATTGTGTGCCAGGCACTGTACATAGTACTTTACAAATATTCTCTCATCTCACCTTCACAACAATTCTTTTCTTCAAGTACTATCATTATCTCTTATTTACATTTGAGGAAACTGAGGCAAACATAAGTGAACTGATTTGCCTCAGGTCACTCAGCTAGTGAGTGTCTGAAGTTGGATTTGAACTCAGACCTCTCTGAAGTCTCAGCACTCTGGCTATTGTGCCACCTCTTGCTCCTTCCCATTGGCTAACCATTTTATCTAGATCAGCTTTTGATGGGAAAACCTTTGTTTTCCAGCAGGACCCTGGAAGCCATAATTTCTATAAGATTTTTTTATTAATTGAATGTTTGGAGAGAAAAAATAATCATGGCTCTTTAAAAAGTATAGTTGGCGCAGGACAAAAGTATAGAAAAGACTTCCTGGGTGAACTGAATGGCATTCTTAAATCATTAGCATACCATCTGTTACATGAGTCTAGGTCTTTAGTTTAGATAACAGTAGTTTATTTTAGTTGAGTATTGGTTTTTAATAGGTCTTCAATCTTCCAACCCCGTAATGTTGACAGAAATTTTTAATCTCCCTTATCAGATGAAGAAAATGAGGTGCAGAAAAATGATGACCCAGCTCTAGGACTTGACCTGAAATCTTCTAATGACAAACCCAGTGCTTTCTCCATCCCCCAATGCTGTGTCTATGGATTTTATAAGTTTGGTGTAGATTGCCCTGCCCAAGCCCAGTTGAGCCAAGGGCTGTGGCAAGGCCTGTTTCTCATTTCTCCTGAAATAAAATCCAACTGAAGAATGGGCAGCAATCCCAAAATCAAAAGCTGAATTGCAGAGTGGGAAGGCCCTCTGAGGCTATCTACTTCAGTCCATATACTGCTCTATGATAGGATGAATCTTCAATGACTTCCATATCTAGCTTAAAGACCTTAATTAAAAGGGAACCACCTCCCAAGACAGCCCACTCCCCTTTGGCACTGGGTTACTATTTTGTAACTTTTACCCATTGATCCTATTCATTACTTGAGGCCAAGAAGAAAAGACCCTTGAGGATAATCATCATGTTCTCCCTTCTCCAGGCAGTAGTTCATCCAGTTGGCCACATGTAGCATGAACTCAAAGCTCTTCACCAAGATGCTTGACATCCTCTAGACATGAGCCAGTTCATCAGTGTCCTTCCTAAACTGTGGTGCCTAGAATTGAACACAGTGATCAGGATGTTGTCTGACCAGGATGACCAGGACGATCAGCTTCCTATTCATAGGGTTATAGACTGAGACCTGGAAAGGTATTTAGAAGCTAACTCTCTCAATTTTACATATGAGGAACCTGAAGCCTAGGAAGTTTAATGTGAAGTCACAACTCTACAAAAAGTAGCAGAGCTAGAAATCAAACTCATGTCTTCTGATTCTCAATCCAGCATTTACCACTGTACCATGTTTCCTCACAGTCCTGGAAGCTGTGCCTCTCTTAATGCAATGCATGATCCCATCAGGTCTCTTAGTGAACATATCTCATGCCTTTTCCATATAAATTGTTGTCTAGCTACACTGGCTATCTCGTCCCTGTGAAGGTTACTTTTTAAGCTAACAGTAAGATTCTGTCATCCAGTGTCCTCATAGACAGGATGAAAAATTGCCAGCAGAAGGAGTGACCATGAATAAATTCTCTGGTTAAAGAATAAGGTGAATGAAGCAAGTAACATAGTTGCTAAACTGTGTTGAGCACAGTTGAGATTCTCTACTCATCCTTGCTATGTCATGCAGTATAGGCCCAGAGCCTACTTTCCTCCACTGCTTAACTAATTATGGACCTGGATTTTCACATGCCAAAATAATTTCTCAAGAGGAAATTATTCTGTTTTTAGGTTATTACCTTTGAGTCAGGAAACCAAATTCTGCCTATATCTCACTAGGTCACCTTGGATGGGTCTCCACCCTCACTGGGCATCTGTTTCTTCAGCTGTTAAATGTTAGACTGGAAGGTGCCCTAATCCTCTTTCAGCTCTGGCATTTTATAAGAAAACAATAAATCTGTGTAATGTCAAGGATTTCTACATTATGACCAGTACATAAGGAAGTCCTCATTCCTTCTCCCTCCTTTTCTTACCTTAGTGACAATACTGCATAGTTCTATAGTGCATTTCAGCTTGCAAAGTGTTTTCACATACTTGAATCATGTGAGGTCAAATTACCTTTTTTTTAAATTATGTATGTCTTCTAATTAATTTTCCTCCTTGTTCATCAGTTACCCTCATGAGAAATGGTTCTCTAGTCCTATCCCAGAGGGCAGAAATCAGGTATCTACAGAGGCATTAATACACTTTTTTTTTCACATGGGGCAAAAGAAAAGTTGTCATGGAGGGAAAACAGGTTTAAGGCAGTGTTATTGCAGGTACAATCCTGCAGAACACAAGGAGATCTGGTCCTCTTCCTTGAAGATTTGGGGAGGGACAGGTCCAGGAAAAAGATATCATGGTATTGTAACTCTGGGAGGGGCAGAACTCCAAAGGACCACAGAATTAGTCATAGGGACAATGGGTCTTTTGAGAAAGAAATGCACTGAATCCCATGTTGGTGCCCTGGACAAAAGCACCATTAGCTCAGTGCTGGTTACAGATCCGGGCCTACATAATCCTTTGTGCAGCTCGTGTCTAATTGTGGTTTGATTTTCTTTTTTAGATAGATGATGAAAATTTTGTTTCAAAGCTCACTTAGCTAAAACAATTTCACTTACACTTTGTCAAACATCTTGAATTTATAGACTAACACACTTAGAATAATTTCTAATGAGGCCATGATAACTATTTAATGCTGTTTCAATTAGTAGTGAATGTGTGGGCAAAATGGAGCATGTGTTACTGATTGGGACGTCTTCCTCCTTTATAAAAATGAAATCGTGAAGGGCTCCAATTTGCTGCTATTAATGATCCCCCTGAGCTTAATTTATAACTTTACTAAGAGCAAAGAAAGCTTGTTTTTGAAGGTAGATTACTAAAATGGGGAAAATCTCAACACCCAGATATCAACCAAAGTCATTCAGTCACGGCTTTTCGGCAGTGATTTGACATTTGAAAACACAAATTCCCATCAATATTTAAAAAAAAAAGAACAAATGCTTCTTAAAAAAAACCCTCCTTATTGTCTTTAAAGCTTTTTGTTGCGTTCCAAGGCCAATTGTGTGTAGAAAAATCTAGGGCTTATGCAGGCCTATTGTCCTTCTCTTGGCACCAGAGAGGAGACAGTCCAGGCAAATGATGCTAGACTGTCTGTGACCAGTTTCACTTAACACTTACTTCCCCCATCATTGGTACTTATTGGTCTATGACTTTCTAAGGCAGGAGTTCTTCATGAGCAGCCATTGTTCCTTATTTTCCTTTGTACCCTCAGTGCCTCACACGGTGCTTTTCTTTGCTTCATGAATGTTTGTTGGATTGATCATAAAAGATTTTTGCTGCACGAAGCATGGAGGCCCAAGTTCTAGCAAGGCAAGTGCTTCTCCAAACTTTCTAACTTCAGATGGCCTCTCTATTTGGTAGTCTCCCAAGTATAGTGTATCTCCACCTGGGGTGTTTATCAGCATCTTTCCTTTTGACTGAGTGCCTTAAAAACCTCATGTGGGGGAAGAAATGATGATGTAAATAACTACCACTCTGGTCATTATGGTCTATGTATCATTGACCCTTCCAGGAAAGGAGAAGACTTTCACTTTTTTCACTTCCTGATTCCACTAGCTACCACTCTCCCTTCAAAATATATTTTTTGTTTATTTTGCATATTTTCTTTACATACTTCTACATGTGTATGCTGTCTCATCCTGTTAGAATATAAACTCCTCAAGGTCCGGACCCCTTTTGTTCTTTGTACTTGTATCATCAGCACCTAGCAGCAGTGCCTGTACTTCGTATCAGGAAATATCATAAGAGCTTCATAAATGCTTGTTGAATGATTGGCTGACCTGGGTCCTGCTTTGGGTGAGCCAATCTCCTTTTTAGTCTGCCAGGAGTCACTCTGCCCCCAACCTGTGTTGAGTTGCTTGTGAATCAATACCCCTGTTGTAAACAGGGGATTAACATCTGTGGGCCTGGAACCCCTCCTGCTTAGAAGACACAACTGTCCAAGCCAATTTTCACATGTATCTTTAATCCCAGATGGGCATTTCTGGTGGGTGTCTCCCAAATTGGCCAGAACAGCTGCTGCATTAGGGAGCTGCTCTGCATCATGGAGGCATTGGCCTGGGGGTAGTAGAGGGGGGAAAGGGGTACTCCTAGATTTGGGAGCTAATCCATTAATGATCAGTCCCATGAGAAAAGAACATCTCTGGATAACCTTTCTGGAAATGGAATGATGATTCCTGTGAGGTAAAAAAAATTATATATGAACTTTCTATAAGTTGTGGATGGAGGAAAGGTACTGATTCATCTGAGGCTTTCACGTCATTTATCTCAAGTATGGCTTAGTAATAATAGCTGGCATTTATAGAGCACTTTAAAGTTTATGAAGCACTTTATAAATATCATCTTGTTTAATCCCCATAACAGTCCTGAGAGACAGGTGATATTTTTATCTCCATTTTACAGTTGAAGAAAGTGAGGCAGGGAGAAAATCAAGGTCTCACAGCAAGCAAGTTGTCTGAGATTTGATTTGAACTCCCGGCCCAGCACTACCTCCTACCTAGCTGATGGGAGACTGGATACTCTGAAGATCTAGGAATATGGATAATATACCCCTTGGGAAAATGCAGAATTAAGTACAGAACTTTCATACAGCAGACAGTAAAGACAAGGGGTTTCAGATGAAGACATGAAGCTTTTTGTAAATCAGTTGTCTTGTTCTGTTGGAAGGAGAAAACAAGGGTAAGTTAGAGAATTGTTTTGGTCAAGTCCTATTCTTTGTGATCCCACTTGGGTATGTTCTTGACAAAGATTCTGTAGTGGATTTACTTCTCTAGCTCATTTTATGGATGAATTAAGAGACTTGCTCAGGATCACACAATTAGTGTCTAGGACAGATTTGAACTCAGGTTCTCCTGGCTCCAGGGCCATTGTTCTACCCACTGAGCCACATATATATCCACTCTCAGAGGATATGAGTTCAAATTCTACCTCCAGTGCTTATTAGTCCTGTCCATTTTCTCATCCATAAAATGAAGTTAGACTCTGTAGCCTCAAAGATCCCTTTCACCTCAAGACCTATATTGCTAGGATATTCAATTCATGTTCTCAGTGAATGAAGAACTGGGATCTTCTCATGCACTGACTCAGCCCTATCCATCCCTTCCTGCCTGAGGTGATCTATCTCTGCCTCCTGGCTCCAGAGGGCTCCAGAGGGGACAGTGAGGCAGGTGACCTTGCATAGCCTCCCTCACTTCAATCCAATTCACTTGCATGTCATGGCATCACCTCCCTGATGTCATGGTCCTCTTCCAGAAGGAAGGAAAAACAATAACAACTATAATAGCCACCACCACCAATGATTTTCTTCAGCAGTACTGACAGTAAAGTCCAGCCAGATAAGATGTAGGAGCAGTGAGTCACGTGGAAGTCACCAAGAGCCAGATCTGGGCTTGATATAAGGGGATAGGGGCAAGCCCATCCTAACAAAGTCATCCCAGAGAGGTATGGGCCACATCTACAATTGGTGAGCTTGCCATTACCCATCAATCGAGATAATAAATAATTTTGAAGCACTTACTGTGCGCTGGGAACTGTGCTAGGTACTGGATCAGAGATTGGATGAGTGATAAAAATGCTATAGAGATCCCACCTGAGTGGGACTGGACTACATGAGCTCAAAAATCGTATTCACTACCAAAGTTCTAAAATTGCATAAAGTATATGAGAAAGGTTTTACACACACACACACACACACACACACACACGCATACACGCACACATGCACACACATATACGCATGCATGCACTTATGTATGTGTGTATATATACACACGTATGTGCTGGCATGTACTGACAAAGGCCTCAATTAAATATGTGTGTGTATCTATTTGTGTTTATATCTATCTATAAAAATTGTATGTGTATATATATATATATACATATATATGTATAATTTAGGCCTCTGCCAGCACTCTTTTAAAATGGTAAAAAATTGCATCACAGGAACATATTGGTGGTCAGCTAATCCAATCCCATATTTTACAAGAGAAAAAATGGAGTCTATCAGAAAGTGCTGGGCCAAGGTCACACAGTAAGTAATTTGTCTAATAGAAATTCAAATTCAGGGCCATTGACCACAGTTTTTCCTGTTTCTTTTTTTACACATCACTGCTTCTATCCAAACAAGATCATAAGACTTAGGTGTGAAGCTGCAAAAGATCCTAGAGGTCATTAAATTCCAACCCCCTTATTTTAAACATAAATATATTAAGTGACTTGCACTAGGTCATGCAGCTAGTAAGTATCAGTGGTAAGATTTAAATTGAAATCTTTCTGGCCCAGAGTCTAGCACTCTATTTCTACTGTACCATCCAGATGGAAACAGCTAGTATGAAAGAAAAATTCTCAGAACATAGGTCTTAGAACATTAGAATTAGAAGGAACATTTAAGGTTATCTGGTCCATTTCCTTATAGACCAGAAATTATCCAAAGAAGAATGGCTATATTAGAATTTACCTGGAGAGAAGTTTAAGTAGAAAAAAATTATCTCCATCAACCTGACAGGTAGAGTTTTTTCCTCGTAATGAGTTTGATTTTTCATTAGTTCCAGGACGTTTGTCAGAGGAGAAGACAAGGACATTTGGATTTGACGAAGACATTGGATACATTAGCACGCTTTTTTCATTGCCAAATTAATTCCAGGAAATAGATGCTAACCAGGCCTGTAAACAAACCCAGAGCATTCATGTATAACCAAAAGGGAGAGGATACTTAATCATGCTACTACACAGAAAGAAGAGTTTGAAGGGAAAAAAAAAACAAACCAAACCAAGAGCCACCATAGATCAGAAAAGATGTTATTCATTGACATGAAGCAGGAGATAATGCTTCCTCTGGTTGATTCTAGAAAGGCTGGCTGGGATTCTGTGTCACTCTTATTAGTTTCCACCCATGTGTCAGACAGATGGCTGGTTAAGTGCAGCATACAAAGCACATATATATGGAACTGAGCTGCCAATGTGATCTTGGTCAAGTCACATTCCTTCTTGGTTTCCTTACTACAAAAGGATGAGGTTCCTGACTTTATCACATGATAATCTGTGAAGTCCTTCCCAGGTCTGACATTTTGATATAGTTCACTGAACTGGTCACTTTACCATGTGAGGCATTTGTTGAAAGGCCCAAGGAGGTGTAATCTGTGACTAGCCTCAGAGGAGTTTAGGGGTCAATGGAAATAAAAAATTCTAAAAATTGGAGATCTCCAAAAGTGGAATTGGTTGCTTATGAAAGACCTGATTCCCCATCACCAGAGATAATGATTCTGAAACTGAAGGACCTTGATCTTGAGAATGCTTTAGGGGACACTCCTGCAATGGATGGGGAGGTTGGATCAGGTGACCTCTGAGGACTTTGCCACCTCTGGCATTGTGTGGCTCTGCTATTTTGCAATTCAATGATTCTAATAGGTTTCGACCAGGAAAACTCTAAGACTCTGTCCCCTTCAATATTGATGTGACTTGCCATCCAGGGACTATACGGAAATCCCATCTGAATCAATCACATGCCCACATGCTCACCAATAAATATACCCATACATATAGTATGCATATGGAAGTTTGCATGTTTATATTAGAAAGCAATTTGAGGACAGGGACTTGTTTTCTTTGCCTTTCTTTGTATGCTTGGTGTTCAGTACAGTGCCTGGTACAGAAGTAAGGACTTAATGCTTGTTGGCTGACAAACTATTCAGTTGGATGCACTTGCCCATGGGTGACCACAAGAGCAAAATATGTGACACCCACTGAGAAATGTGGATAAGGCAAAAAACAGAGACTGCTAAAAAACAAAAACTCTTTCTATATGGAAGAAAATATGTCCCCTCATTTATTACAGAATCAAGGATGTTCAAAATAATAGGCCAGATATATAATGATATTTTGGTAAAGAATAAAATCACAGAGCAGGAAGGGGCCTAAAAGACCATCTCGTTCAATCCCTACTAAGAAGAAATCCCTTCTCCAAAATCCTGAGAGAAGAGAGCATCTTCTCTTGCAAACATTCAGCCAAAGGTAAACCTTTTGGATCGCTTTAACTATTAGGTACTTTTCCCTCATTTCACATTGAAATCTACTTTTCTGCAGCTCTTTTCTATCCCCACCCCCCAACCATTCCCCCTGCTCCTGGTTCTGTCATCTCAGGCCAGAGAAAGTAGACTTCCCCTTCCAAGAGACTGCCTTTCTGCTACTAGTTGCTATTCCCCTTAAGTCTTTACTTCTCTGGGCTAAACATTGCTTCTACACATTTTTATTCAACATTGACCCCAATCCTTTTGTCATCCTATTTGTCTTCCTATGGATTTTCAATGTTTGTTAATGTCCACCTTAAAATGTGGTAACCAGAACTGAACACAGTTTTCCAAATGAGACTTTTATTCTCCTTGTTTGGAATCAATTGTTTGAGACAGCATACTTCTACTAGCACAGCCTAAGTTTATGTTAACTTTCTTTCAGATGAAGGAAATCATTTTATTACTTTATGGGCTCATATGGAGCTTAGGATCTATGAAAATCCTTTCCAGATGAATTGCTCTCTGACATCTTTTACTTGATTATTATTTTTAACCCAATGATAAGACATTGCATTTATCCCTATAAATTTTATATTCTCTTCCTTTGTCTGACTTCTTCCTGTTTGGTGGTATTCTAATGGGCAATGAAAAACAGTGCTAGAAGGAGAAAGGTCTCTGGCTATCCCCATCCAAGGACAATATATGACTTGTGAATATAGACTAGCATTTGTTCTTTGGAGGCTGTGACTTTGTAAGTTTCAAAAGTTCAAGAGACTGGGCCACCAGGAATGGAATCGTTCCCAATGTTTATAGCTATCCACTCTTTCTTTGAGGTCCAAGAAAAGAGGAAAAATTTCAGCCCCACTGCAACAATAGTTGAGACAAGGACTCATCCAACACCTAATCCTTATTTGGTTGTCATCTTGATGGGACAAATGTAATGAAGAATCCATGATAAGTTTAATGATGAAATTGTATATGGAGTGAGTGTTCCCCAGGTATTGAAGGAATAGATATTTTATACATCATTTCTGGTATATCTTTGAAATAAATGTTCCTTTATTAGAACTAATTAAATATATTATTAGATCTGTCCAAGAAGTCTAAGCTTTGAACAAAGAATACCAAATGAACTTTAACACAGACTTCACAAAAGATGCATATGGAAAGACTTGGGGTCATAGGATTACCTAAAACCTAGTCATTGTCATTATGCCCATTTTGTAGATGAAAAGCCTGTGATTTGAAGAACTGAAGTAATTTGCTTACAGTCACATAGTTTGTTCGTGAAATGGGGCTGGAAGCCAGTTCTTCATAATTCTAAGTCCAATACGCTCTCTAGCCACTCTCAGGTGCTACATCATTGTAGCCTTGCAAGCTTCCCCTCTGCCTTCTTCCCTCCTTCTCTGTCTCTCTCCCATTATGCTTTCCCAAAACAATTTACCAAAACCAGAAGTGGATATTCAACTCCATTGTTTTTTTTTTTCAAGTGTGGTTTTTCCTGTAGGTAGAATAGGAGGCTGCCTACAGTGTTTGGGTAGAGATGCCCTGGGAAGAGGCATGGTTAATACTAACTCTCGCTTCTACACAGACTCCACTTAATTGTATTCTTCAGAGAGTCTTTAAGCTCATAGGTGGGTATCTTTCCCCTTACAAGTGGATATCCTAAGTTATCCATAATGTGTGAAATGCTAGGTAAAGGGGCAGCTAGGTGGCGCAGTGGATAGAGCACCAGCCCTGAAGTCAGGAGGACCTGAGTTCAAATCTGGTCTCAGACACTTAACATTCCCTAGCTGTGTGATGCTGGGCAAGTCACTTAACCTCAATTGCCTCAGCAAAAAGCAAAAACAAAATTTAAAAAAAGAAAGAAATACCAGGTAAAATATTGGACCAGGAATCGGGAAAACCTGGGTCCAATTCTACTCCTGATGCTCACTCTGTGATTATGGACAAGCCACTTCACCCTCTGGTGAAGCCAGAAACCCTCAGTTTCCTGTTATTAAAAGGCAAAATGATATCTAATGTACCTACATGGTGGATTTTTGCAAGGCTCAAAAGAAGAACTTGTGGGTAAAGCACTTTGAAACTTTAAAATGAGATATAAAGGCCAGCTATTACTCATCATCCTGGGTGTTTTTTCTTTCCGTCTGGCCATAAATCTACCCTATCAGTGCTACTGAAAGCAGTAGTGGCCTTATTCTGCTTATTTTCACAATTTAAAAACATCAGTGCCCAGTTAAACTGTTCAATTGCTATCCTTCCCTCTTGCAGCATCACTGACTCACTCACTATTAGGACCATACATTTCCTTGATAGTAGATATATATATATATATATATATATATTTTTTTTTCACCTCTTGTACATCAGTCATTATTGGTAATGTGCTGTTTTCTTTCCATTGTCCCAGGGGGTCATGTGAAGTTTTACTCTAATGAGATCATGGTGTACCATGACTTGCAGTCATAGAACATTACCGGCAGAAAATTGGTATGAAAAAGCATTGGCTTTTATGGCAGAGAACTTTTGATCAAGAAAGGGTTCTGTAATTTTCTAAATGCTTCCTGGCCTGATTGGTTTATTCCATTAAATTCTGAGCCCAGGGCACTGTCAGTCAGCCATGTCTGCCTAACATGTACGTACTGATGGCCCAGCTCAACAAGTGACCCCTCCAACTGCACAGAGCAGTGTCCTGGAAAATAGGGATTCCTCGACTGCCCCATGCTTACTTGTGTGGAATGCTAGACTAAGCTCTTAAGAGAGGCTGTGGATTGCTGTGGTGGGCTTCCTTCCTTGATCTGATTTCTTCCTACATCAGGGCCTTTCAATGAGAGGAGAGAGACTCATTTGTGAGAGGAATGTCCTCTGATCCTCCTCACGCAAGGTCAAAATACAGCCTGGGAAGAGGAGCTTTGGTTCTTTGACTTGCTGTTTGTTTGTTTGCTGTGGTTTAGGTAAAGAGTAATCCACCTGAGATCTGTGAGAGGAGCCTGTGCTTTTTCAATTAAAAAAAATTTATTTGTGCTAACAGCCATTCCAGATAGAGTTGGGCCCCTGTTTCCCAACAGTATCTAAAGTTAATGATGAATGTTGGAGGGGATGTGGGAAGACTGGGACACTGATGTATTGTTGGTGGAGCTGTGAATGGATCCAGCCATTCTGGAGGGCAATTTGGAGCTATGCTCAAAAAGTTATCAAACTGTGCATACCCTTTGACCCTGCAGCGTTTCTATTGGGCTTATATCCCAAAGAAATCATAAAGGAAGGAAAGAGCCCCACATGTGCAAGAATGTTTGTGGCAGCCCTTTTTGTAGTGGCTAGAAACTGGAAACTGAATGGATGCCCATCAATTGGAGAATGGCTGAACAAATTATGGCATATGAATGTTATGGAATATAATTGTTCTGTGAGAAATGACCAGCAGCATGATTTCAGAGAGGCCTGGAGAGACTTGCATGGACTGATGCTGAGCAAAACGAGCAGAACCAGGAGATCAATGTACATGGCAACAACAATACTATATGACGATCAATTCTGATGGACATGGCTCTCTTCAACAATGAAATATTTCAAACCAGTTCCAATTGTTCAGTGAAGAGAGCCATATACATCCAGAGAGAGGGATGTGAAATATGGACCACAACATCACATTTTCATGCTCTCTATCGATGTTTGCTTGCATTGTGTTTCCTTTGGTTTTTCTTTCTTGTACATATGATTTTTCTTGCACAACAATGATAAGTGTGGAAATATGTATACATATATTTGATTTGTTA
Organism: Myrmecobius fasciatus; assembly: GCA_023553655.1. Lineage (NCBI taxonomy): Eukaryota > Metazoa > Chordata > Mammalia > Dasyuromorphia > Myrmecobiidae > Myrmecobius > Myrmecobius fasciatus. The sequence continues at coordinate 49,889 of JAJPUD010012200.1, forward strand.
AGTATTTTACCATAATTAACATGTAGTGGATATCCTGCCATCTAGGGGAGGGGTGGGGAGTTGGGGGAAAATTTGTAACAGAAAGCTTTGTAAGGATTAATGTTGAAGAATTACCCATACATATGTTTTGCAAATAAAAAGTTTTAATAAAAAAATCCTATGTGGATTCTCACACATGGTTACATCAACACCGAGAAAACTTTAAGCACTAAGCACTGCTGTTTTTATAGAGGCAGTGTTGCCTTATGGATGGAGTGCTGAGCTTGGATTTAGGAGTGTCAAGTATGAGAAACAACAGGTAGGGCAGTGTGACTGGACCAGAAAGTACATGGAAGAGAGTAACATGTATGAATAGTAGAAAAATGGAAGAGGGCCCCAATGTGAAACTTTGAAATGCCAAGCAGATGAATTTATTTTTGATTTGACAGAATCAGAAATAAATAAGTTTTAGGAAAACAAAGGTAGCTGAGTAAAGGATATTTTGAAGCAGAAAGAGACTTGAAGCAAGAAAACAAAATAAGAGGTCATTGCAAATAAGGTAGAAGAGTGGTAATGAGGGAAGAAACTAGGGCAATGGCTATGTGTATAGGGAAGGAAATATGTGTAATAT
>JAJPUD010012201.1:5065-42620 GCA_023553655.1 Myrmecobius fasciatus
CATCCAGTCTGGGTGGAGTGTGGCAGGCCTGGAGGGGAATCTTGAGATAAGGCTGGAAGAACATCTCCTCGAACCCACTCACTTTCCAGAAGAGGAAACAGGTCCCCAAGGGACAAGTGACATCAAAGTCCTAGACAAGCCCTCTGCCTGAGGGCCGGAACTGTGAGAACAGCAGGGGCCCACCGAAAAGTGACTCTGCTTCTCAGCCACTTTGTGAGCTTCCCCTCTCTGTACCTCAAAGTCGCCTTGTGCAAAGGGAGAGGACTCAAGGATGCCCTTCCAATAGTTCCCCAAGGGAAGCTAGCCAAGCAGCCTGAGCTGAGTCAGAGACTCATTCGCAATGGTGCGATGGATGGAAAGCTCTGGACTTGGAATCCGAGGATGGTTCTTGGCCCCCACGGCTTATTGCCACACAGGACACAGGGCATCTGCCTCAGTTTCCTCATCTGAAAAGTGAGAGTTGCCAAGTATTTTGCAAATTTTTAAAGGCCATATATATGCTAAATATATTCTCAAGTTTTAAGCTAAGTCCTAGACACTAGGTATATACAGGGGAAAATGAGAACAAAAGACCCAGAATGAACCCGCTCTTGTCTCACAGTGGGTGGGCCTGAGGCTCAGCCCAGGAGGAAGGGAGGCTGGCTCTTAAAATGTGCTTGCTATTTGTGCCCGGCTGTTACCAGGCCAGCCTGTCTGCAGGCCCAGAGCTCCACAGGAGGCAGCAGGCCCCGGGGCCCACTCTCTCCCCTCCCAAAGAGGTATAGGCTGGGAAGGAAGTCGCTGTCTGCTAGGGAGAGTTCCAACCTGGGCATTTAGCGGCCCTGTGACCTCGGGCAAGTCCCTTCTCCAAGGCTGCAGGGCTGGGCTAGACCAAGGGTGTCACTCAGACACTTGGGGCCACTTGTTAACACTACTGTTTGGTGGGTAGATGAATCAAAGGATGCTTAGCCTAGAGTCAGGGGGACCAGAGGCAAATGGGGCCTCAGACACTTGCTAGCTGTTGACCCAGGGCAAGGTACCAAACATGTCTGCCTCAGCTATAAAACAGGGTATTGTAATAAGGCACCTCCCAGGGCTACTGTGAGGACCACATGTAAAGCACTCAGATCAGTTCCGGGTACATTTGTGTGGCTGTTCAGGCAGGCAGATACTGGAGTGGTTTGTCATTTCAGTGTGTCCCCATTTCACAGAAGATCAAGGCCAATAAGGGTTAAAGTGACTTGCCCAGGGGCCTACAACTAGCAAATGTCTGAGAAGAGTCGAGTTCCGATCTTCCTGACTCCAGGCCTGGTACTCCCCACGGCCCGGTTGCTCCCTTCCCATTCCCTCTGCCTGCAGAGGTCCCCAAGGGCCCTTATCTAGGGTCACCGGCTGTCGTCCTGTGGGTAAGACTTACCATCCACCCATATTGATCCTCAAGACCGCTGCCCATTACCATCTGACTTCTCCCGCACCCTAACGAGCCGGGGACCTCTTCCCTAAGTGCTTTTTTCTCCCGTTCTTAGTAGTATACGTAAAATATATACAAGTTAATGAGGCGGGGCAGCGGATAGAGCACCAGCCCTGAAGTCAGGAGGATCTGGGTTCAAATCTGGTCTCAGATACTTCCTAGCTGTGTGACCCTGGGCAAGTCACTTAACCCCAAATGCCTCAGAAACAGGGAAAAAAAAAAAAAGTTAATGAGGGTGGGGCATCCGTAGGTGGTGGTGCCCCCGAGCGGAAGGCGGAGGGGAAGTCGGAGTGAGAATGTCCCATGCCCGGGCAAAGGCACGGGGTTGGCAAACGTGACCTGGGTGAGGAGGGGCACGGCCAGCCTTGCCAGCCCCAGGGGGCACAGGCAGCTCAGGGCCAGCTCCCCGGGGGCTTGAAATGCCAAACAGGGAGCCCAAAGCCGCCAAGCGAGCGCCAGGCTTGTAGGCAGCAAGCCCGGACTTCCCCACTGACGAGCTGGGTGACCCGTGTGCCTCAGTTTCCTCACCTCTAAGCTGGAGAATGGCAAAGCGCTTTAGCCATCTCAGCCAAGAAAACCCAAGGGGGGTCAAGGCAAGGGCGGGACGGCTGAACCACAACAAAAGGGGGGAGGGGAGAGCCGGAGCGATGGCGTGGCCGGGGGAGCGGAAAGGGGCCAAAGCGGAAGTGGCAAGTGGGAGGGGCAGTCATCCCCGAGAGTGATTCTGTCCAGGGTTGCATGAACGCACCAATGAGGGAAGAGAGGGATGAGCCTTGGTGCTCCCCGGCGCCTGCAGCTCCTGTCCTGCAGGGGGCGCTGCTAGCCAGATAACCCCACCTCCCCCCCTCAGAGGAAAACCCGTCCGGATGTGACGTTAATAGGGGGACGGCGAGCCAGGCCCCGCTACTCCTTAGAGCTGCCGCAGCCTCTGCTTCTCTAGGGAACCAGGCCTTATCCGGAAAGCCGGAGGTGCCTCTTCAGAGTGGAGAAGAAAAAAAGGACGTGGGCCATAATAGCCGAAGATCGGCTGAAAGACCAGTTCCAACTGGAGCTAGCCGGCCGAGGGCCTCGCCTTATTACGTCACATCCGCTCGAACTGCCGCTGACACAGTCCAATGGGCAGCCGTGCTGGCCTTTTCTCCGTCCTCTCGTGAGAGCATGCGGGTGGCGACTGTAGAAGGGAAGTGCCTCCTCTCGCTGTAACGTCACGGACGCCATGTCTAGCTATCCGTACGGGCAGGTGAGTTTCTGAGGGAGCGGCGAACCTGGGTCTGCCCGGGGGTTGGGGCCCGGGTCAGGGGTCCGTCCTGGGCCTCCGCCAGCTCGGGGCAGAGACCCGGCAACCGGAGGCGTCGCGGCCGTGACGATGTCACACTTGGTGCCTCCGCTGAGGCTGGAGCCTCCCAGGTTCCCCTGCCCGAGCGAAAGAGACACGCGTGGGAGTGGTCGCGCCGCCATGCTGTGTTCTAGGGCCCCTGCCGGGCCTGACATCATGGATTCTAAGGCCCTCCCTCAGCTCCGACATCCTCAGTTCTAAGGATCCTCATAGCCCTGACATCTTCTGTTCCAAGGGCCCTCCCATCCCCCACTTTCTGTGTTCTAAAGGCCCTCCCGCCTCTGACATCCTCTGTTCGAAGACCCTCATCGCCCTGACATCCTGTACTCTCAGGCCCCCCCCAGCTCTGGCATCCTGTGTTTTAAGGGCCCTCCCATCCCCAACATTCTTGTACTCCAAGGCCCCTCCCAACCCTGATAATTCCTTTTCTCAGCCGCCTCCCAGCTCCTATATCCTGCTTTGAGGGCCTTTAGGGTTCTGACATTCTATGCTTTTAGGTCCCTTCTAGCTCTGACCTCACAGGGCTAGGAACAGGAAAGGTAACAGGTACTTCGAATGAACCCGCCTTTGATCTCTGTTACTGGTAGAATGACTGGAGTCTGATTGCTTAAATAAGCCTAGATGGCCCCCTTTTTATCCCTAGTTGTATGATCCTAAAATCCCTTCCCAGCTTTTGAGGCAGTTCTTCTTCCTAAACTCCCGTCATAGAACCATAGAATGTTAAGTCCTTGGAGACTATCTAGTCCTTCTCTTTCCCTTTCCTGAAGAATAAATTTGGACCTGCAGATGTTAAGAGACTTGTCCAAATGAATTAGTGGCAGAATCAAGACTAGAACTTCTCGGGGCTCTTTCCACTAATGACAGTCATTCACATTTATTTGGACTTGTGTTTCTTCACAATAGTCCTGTGAGGTGGGTGACGATGAAGATAATAAAAATGACAGTGATAGTAATAGTACATGACACTTAAAAGTTCTCTTAAAGATCTTTACTCCCATAGTTTCTCTTGATCGCAGTAGCATTGTAAGTAGATTTAATTATCACTATTCCTATTTTGCATATGAAGAAATTGAAACTTGGTTCTGAAATTATCTTTCATAATCCTATGTATTTCATTTTATGTTTAAAAACATTATTTTGAGGAGTCCTTGAGCTTCACTAGTCTGCCAAAGGTCTCCATGACACAAAACAGTTTTAAAGCCATGGATCTCCTCCTAACCCCTTAGTTTCTCTGTAAGGGAACTGAGACCCCTGGAGGGGAAAGAAAGCACCTTCAGTCAAAGAGCTAGTCAGTTGTAAAGCTGAGCTTCCAATCCAGCATTTTTTTGTCCTCTAACCAGATTTGTCATTGTCTCTTTTCCTATTTTATCTTGGTAAGATACAAAGAAGAGAGTAAGGTCGGCTCTGCCCCTAAGGAATTTAAATCTAGTGAAGATAGCAAGATTTTGTGTAACCTAGTGCTTCCCTGGAGACCCACAGAACTCTCGAAACCAGCCCTCTGCCCTACCTGTCTTCAGAACCTCAGACGATTCCTTTCTCTTCCTCTCTCCTAGTCCTCATAGCTGACCTCATAGGTTGTCAGGTCATGTTTGTTAGGCCTCTATATCTCTTGCATCCATTGCCTTTCCAATCACATCTGCTGCCCTCATTTGGGACCTCATCACCTCTCAGATGGATTTTTCAAATGTAGTTCAGGACAAATTTGGACTCGTTGCTTCTAGTCTCTGTCCAATCCATTCTTCATATGACTAACAATATCAAAATAATCTTCCTTTTTACCATATCACTCCCTTGCTCCAATACCTTCAATAGGTCCCCATTACCTCCAGAATTAAACACAACCCCCTTTGCTTTCTTTCCATCATTATTTCATATCATTCCCCACCACAAATGAGGCCTAGCAAGATTGAACTAATTAATAGTTCTTCCTGGAGTTCATTCTGTTATCTCTGCATTTAACAAGATGTTCCACTTCTGGAATGCAGTCCTCACTTTTGCCATGAAGACTCAATTCTGGTACCATCTCTTCCAGGAATCTTTCCTGGTTTTCCCAATGAGTCATATTTTCTCTTACTGCAATATTTATTATAGTTAGTTTTTATGCAGTGCTTTAAAGTTTGCAAACCACTGTTCATATATGATCTTTGATCCTTTCAACTACCCTGTGAGGTCAGTGCTGTTATGATTCTCATGTAATAGTTAAGGAAACTGAGACAGACTGAAAAGAAATAACTTGACTGAGGTTGTAAAACTGAGGTGTTCAAGTTGTCCAGACCTTACCTTTATCCAGCTGGCTTATACTCTGTTTATCTGGTGATATCACTAGACTCCCTGGAATTCGGGGGTTGGTAAGTAAGGTCCGGACATGCTACTGCCACCTCCCACTGTTTCCCCAATTGCAAACTGCTCCAGGAGTAGTGTTAGAACCAACGCTCCTTTAGAGTGAGAGAATACTTTATTCAGCCATTCTCATGAGAAGCAGTTGTGCTCAGTGGCAAGACACACCCCAAATGCAGGCCAAAGAGCAAGCTTTGGTTCCTTACCTCTTCCTTCAAGGTTTGGATTGGCCGAATTTATAGTCAATATTAATTGCAATTGGTTGACCCTAGCCTGTTTGGGCCAGCTTAAGCCTGAGCCCCTTTGTCAGGACCTTTGTTGTTTAACCAGTTCTTTGACTCACAGTGATTGGTTGGAGATATCTTAACAATAGTTCATCCTCCCTTTATTCTGTTTTGACAATGTCTGTAGAAACCTAACTTCTCATACTCTTCTAATGAGGGTTCTTCTTCCCTTTCCTCTCCTCCTTCCCACCTCCCCACACAATGTCTGGGGTTTATCCTAATATCTTCAGCAGTTATGGTGTCATGAGCATGATAAGGATTTAATAAATATGTGTTGAATTGTCCAAAATGGGAAGTTGAAGGAGATTCTTTTATTCTTTTCTTTAAACAAATGGTCTAAGTTCCTAATGTGTATAACATTAAGTGCTTGCTGTATGCTGCATCCTGAATCATGGGCAAAAATAAGCCTTGTCTTCAAGGGGCTTCCTTTTCACTGGGGAGATGTCCCCCAATTGGTCCATCCAAGTCACTCAGAATAGACAGATGATGACCTGAGAAGGAAAAGCAGCCAGGTGGGTAAAGAAGCCCAGCACTTTCCCCATGAGGCAGAGAGAGCATCCTAGGCCTCAGGAGCGGTCAGTAATACAGATGCAGACATAGGACCCGGGCATGGCGGTGGCCCCGAGAAGCTTTTATTATCTGTGCTCAGACCATAGTCCAGCCTCTGTCATTGGAGCAGTCTGCCAACAGTGGAAATAGAAGGGGCTTTGGATTCGGAATCTCAGGGTTGGAGAGGTCCTTCAAGCTCTTTAGTCCACTTGACCAGGTAAGGATCCTACATGGAATAAACGTAGTGGTGAAGGGGTGAGTGGGGTTCCTGTTGAGTGCATACTTAGGGAGACCTCTGCTGCCTCCTGAGAGCTGGACTAGAATCCAAGATGGGGAGCTTCAGAGAGGGGGAAAGCTGGCCCACCCATTCCCATCCATCGTTCTTAGACCAGTCTTCTCTCTCTCTCTCTCTCTCTCTCTCTCTCTCTCTCTCTCTCCCCCCCCTCCCTCCTTTCTTCCTCCCTCCCTCCCCTCTTCCTCTCCTTTCTCTCTCCTTATACACACACACCCCAGTTAACATCTGAGCCTCAGTCTCCTTGCCTGTAAAAATGGTGATGTTACTAGCTTCACAGGATGGTTATGAGGAATATACTTTATGAGGAATATACTTTGTAAACTCAAGTGCTGTTGAAACATGAACTTTTGTGGCTGTTCAGGAGTAGCAGAATCTTTGTAGCAATGGTTTTAAGTGTGGAGGGGAGTGGATGGATCTTGATCCACACACCCTGGCCAGAGGAGGCTTCAGTCTTCCATCTACTCTTTTTTTTTTTTTTGCTATTTGCTGAGGCACTTGAGGTTAAATAACTTGCCCAGGGTCACACAGCTAGAGAATGTTAAGTGTCTGAGACCAGATTTGAACTCAGGTCCTCCTGACTTCAGGGCTGGTGCTCTATCCACTGCACCACCTAGCTGCCCCATCCTTCTACTCTTAAACTCCGTCACAGCAGAACTTAAGTTTTTAGCTGTCTTAAATAGGATGGGCTTGATTTTGTCAGATTTGAATTCGCCCTTTTCCTCCCCTTTTCTCTGTCTGCCCTAGTCCACATCCCTTGACTCTTTTCAAATCTCCCTTGTTCTGTAATCCCCAATATTTGAAAGGCAGCAAGTTATAGTAGAATTAGCCCTGGATTTGGAGTGTAACAGAGGGAAGGCCCCTCACCTCTCCAAGTATCAGTTTTCTCCTCCGTAAAATGGATGTCATAAGTAATACTTCCCATCCCACTTCTCCTTGTGACATGGGGCATGTCAGTACTTCTGGAACTTTGGTCTCCTCTCTGTAAAAGGGGCTTTAAGAAGTACCTGTCCTGCCTGTCTTACACAGGTATAAAGGTCAAAGTTGGATAGAGGGTGTTAATTAGGCAGGTGTGAGCATGATTAAGGGAATTCCCTGAAGTACCCTCAGAACTCAAAGTATTTATTGTCTGTACCCTCATTATGGCACTGAACTATAATTAATTTAGTCCAATTTTAGAATAATTAGGATTTGATTATCAGCCTCTATTGTTGTCTGGGTGTATCCAGTTGCCTGTGATCTCTGAAGACAGTCCAGCCTCCAGAGGGCAGAGTATATTGCTTGGACACCATGTGTGACTTGGTGAAAGTCATTTCATGCATAATTAATTGATTGAATTATTGTAAATTACCTATGGCTTCAGTTAAACAGTGTGACTGTTCATTTTGGATACAAATGCTAGAGGGAGTGTCTGCACAAACTGAATTATCTGAGAAGATCAGGAGAGCAGTGATGTGTTGACAATAGTGGCGCAACCCCAGGGACAAAAGAAATTATTTTTCCCTGCTTTTTTCCCCTCTCCCCCCATCCTTTTTCTTCATACCTCCTGGGTAGCTACACTCAAATGTTGTTTCACACCTCACTAAGTCTTGTTCCTAGCTTTGCCTCTCAGGCAGAACACAGTGGGACTTTGGAGAATTCCAGCCTGTTCCTGCATACTTCTGGTAACTTTCCACTGACCTGGAGCTATGGATCTGAAAAGTAGTGCAAATGTTGGAGCTCCAGTAGCAGGGGAATCCCTTCTTGCTTAGAGGTGGAGGGAAGTATATGGTATGAGGATCCCACTTTGGGGTGGAAAAAGATCAGAGGTTCATGAAGGAGCTCTAGTCAGACCACTTCATTTGAGGGCCCAGAGAATCGGTGACTAACTTCTAGGTCATCCAAAGACTCTTTTCTGCCACACTGTATTGCCTTATACAATTGTACCTCGGTAATAATAATAGTCCCCGCTTCAGTCATTAATTAAGGCGTAAAAGTTTTGATTATCCTTATTTTGCAGGTAAGAAAACTGAGATTCAGGAATGTAAAGTGACTTGCTTGACACCATGTAGTCAGTTTCTGAGTAGAATTTGATTCCAAGTGTCCCAATCCCAAGGCCACTGCCTCAGCAAGTGAGGACCCCAGGTTATTGCTGTAGAGCAGTCATGATCATTTAGTGGTTATTGATTTCTGGATTCATAGCTTCATATCTTTAGGAAGTCTCAGGCTAGTGATTTAGGGAACCTTATTAGTTGGGCTCCCATTTAGTTGACTATAATAGTATAGTTAATATACTGCTTTAAGCTTTTCAGAGTATTTCACATATAGTAATCTTTGATTCTCTCAATCACCCTGGCATAGAAGTGTCATTGCCCCCATTTTAACAGATGAGGAAATTGAAGTCGAAAGAGATTAAGTGATTTGTTGGGGTTAGCTCATTTTACAAGTCTGAGATAGCATTCAAACCCAGGTGGTCTTGATTCTTATGTGAGTCAAGATTTGAACACATCTCTCCTGGCTTTTGTGTACAGTACTCTGTCCACTAATACAATGTAGTTGGAGATAGTGCTTCTGTATATCACTCATCAGGGTGTGGGTGCCTGCATGACAGCACGCTTGAGATAGTATACTGGAACTGGCCAAGTTAAAACTGATTGAAACTGGTTTGCAGTCAAACATCTTGCAGCTATGGAGAACTATAAATACGGTATAAAGAAAATAAGGAGAAGGGAGCACTGAATGTGGCAAATGGGAGATGCAAACATAACGCTGTGATACCCAGACAATGGGAGAAAGGAGAGAGAAATGCAAATCAGGAATAGGGAATAAAAATCTGTGTATTTGTCTCAACGGGTGTGCCTATTTGTTGGACGTTATTAAGGAAGAATGTTAATAAAAGTCCTTCCTGGCTCACCAGCGGCTTTGTGGAGTTCTTGGTAAGACGCTTGTTTCTTGTAGATAGTGGCTCGTCCAGGATCCTGACATCCTGAGTGAGGGGCGGCCGCCACTGAAGGACGGGGAGATGCCTGCTGTTGACTTTAAACGGTCCCATGTATTGCCGCCGGCGTCTCAGCTCACCGGACTGTTTCAAAATCCTAGGATCACATTAATGAACAAGGCCACTATGGATCCAGGAACATAAAAGAGAAAGAGAAAGTAGGAGACAGTAGGCACCCTGATAACCAGGTAACTCCACAGACCAAGGTAAGAAAAGAGGACATTAAGTATTGCCTTGGTAGTTGGAGCATCCTGATTGGGTACTGAGACTGAATGTGTGTGCAACTGAGACATATTGGGAAAGGACAAAGTGATTGTAGAGTCCAGATCCACGGTTCTATTGATTGTGAGAGAAATAGCTGAAGAAGGAAGAAATGACTAGTTTTGATACAAGAAGTTTCAGATAAAGATATAGGATGGGGAATAAGAATGCAAAATTTAAGGGAAATAAAAGGGATAATGAGAATATCCCTAAGGAAATTCCTCCAAACATTCTCTTAGGGAGTATGTTGAAATTCTGAGAAGATACAACCTGTTCTAGGCAGAAAGATTTAAAAAAATAAAAAAAATAAAAATAAAAAAGATAAAATTGTTTTATCAGGCCAAAACACCCTGCTGTTCCCTGGCCTAGGTATGAGGTAAATGAAAGCTGGCTGTGTCAAGCCCTTAATATCTGTGTTAGTGAAAAGAAACCCTTTTCTCAGGAAGAATCAGATTATGCTTCCTGTTGTTTCCACTTAAATCTGCAGATCAGGAAAACCAAAAGACAAAACAGAGAGAGAAAACCTAAAATCTGGGATCCGTTGTCATTCCTGCCCCCACCATATGTTCCCCTAGATTTACCAGAACAAAATTTAATAAATTTAGGAGAATTATTAGGCCTGGCTGATGCTGGGGACAGTAGGACAAGAGATCAGAAGACTGCTTGCTACTGGTCTTACTGCATTTCATGTCACCCCTAGTACACCAGCCTACTCCAGGTTACATCAAGAATTAGATTAGTGTAGATAAGATATTCAGAACTTCCCGCTCCTATTAGGAAAGGAATGCTGTCTTCTTAGAAGGAAATTCTCAGAGACTCTATTGCCTCTGAGAGGCTCCCATGGGACTAGGAGAAAGAGGATTTGTAAATGTACCTCTCACTAGTACAGAGGTGAAAATTTTCCAAAAAAAAAAAGTCTTATTGAGGATCCCAAAGAGTTGTCTTGGGACCACATTTTTATACCTGGCCTTTTTTGTTCACAGGAGAAGGAGAAGGAATGAGAAAAACCTTCCCTCCCCACCCCCACCCCCTCCAAAACACACACACACACCCACACACACCCACACACACACACATCCAAGAGTTGATGGCAGCTGAGCAAAAAATTCCAAATATTGACTCCCAACTGAGATCATAATAAGCCAGGGGACAGAGGACACATGAGAGATTTGAGAGATCTGATAATTAAAAGTATAAGGGATGCTGCCCCTAAGTTCCAAAACTTTTCAAAAGCCTTTGAAATAAAAGAGAAAAATGAAACTCCTTCAGCATTTCTACAAAGACTAAGGAATCAAATGAGAAAGTATTCTAGCATGGACCCTGAAGACCCAGTGGCCCAAAACTTCCTGAAGGTCCATTTTGTTACCAAAGGTTTACCAGATGATAGGGGAGAGATTTAAAAACTGGACGGGTGGAGTGAAAAACCCCTGTAGGAATTAATGAGAGAGTTACAAAAGGTATTTGTAAAAATAGAGGACAGAGACAGAAGGCAAACATAATGATGATGATAGTTGATGAAATGATGAAAAAGAAAATGGAACCTTGTCAGGAAGGGAAAAGCAAATGTGGGTTAAAATAAGAGGAAGAGGGAGAGGAGGACTAGGAGGAAAAGGCAAAAAGGGAAGAAATGGTAATTCCCCTCATGAATTTTGATGAGGATGATTAGAAGGGTCTAGGATTCCTTTACTCCAGGTCCCACTGGGAACCCTTGATAAATATAAAAGTAGGACCATTAGAGAAGGAGACTTTTGAATTTTATGCCAGAGGGACTAAAAGTTTCTAACCAAAATTTGATAGTTTCGGGAGTTAAAGGGGAAGGGTTCACAGTCCTGATATTTGAAACAATTACCCTTAGATTGGGAAATGAGCAATATGGGAGTAATTACTTTATATCCCTGAGACAGGAAGTAGTTTATTAGAAATAGATTTAATAATAAAACTAGATTTGGAGATTGGGATTTGTGACAAACAAATTGTGGGTTACTATGCCTGTTTTAAATGAAAAAGAAAAAGCAGATCTAAAAGTTTGATTGAAGGAGGGAAAGGGGATTGAGTCTCCCCTCCCCACCTTAATATTATACTCAAGAAAAAGAAGATATGTCTAAAACACTACCCTATTCCGCTTGAGGGATCTGCATAAAGATGGTCTCCTTGAGCCCTATATGTCCCCTTTAAACATTCCCATTCTGCCAGCACAGACACCTGATGGGATGTACCGCATGGTCCAAGATCCAAGGGCCCTCAACAAAATTGTCCACAGCCCTTACATCCTTCTCAGTAAGATTTCCCCTTGATCCGGGATAGTTTAGTGTAATTGAATTAAAGGAAGCCTTCTGGGCCTTGACCTTTGGCCCAAGATAGAAACGTGACTTTGGGAAAACCCCTTCAACAGATGGAAACAATAATTTTGGTGTATAATCCTTCCCCAGGGCTTCCCAGAATCTCCTAAACTATTTGGCCAAGTATTGGAGCAAGTACTGAGAAGTCCAAGTTACCCCCAGGGACTGCTCTGTTACAGTATGGATGGTTTCCTAATCTCTGAGGGAAAAGAGAAGAGAGCTAGCAGAGGTCATTAATGCCTGGTTAAACTTGCTGGGAGAACCAGGACTCAGAGTATCCAAAAGTGAATTGCTGTATGTCAAGAAGAAGTAATGTATTTGGGTCACTTGGGAAAGGACAGAGGAGAATAAATCCAGAGAGAATTAAGGGAATTGTCGAGCTACTCCTTCCAAAAAATAAAAAGGAATTTAGAAAATTCTTAGGCCTGACCGGTTATTGTAGATTATGGATTGACTCCTACACTCAGAAAACTAAAGACTTATATCTCAAATTGCTAGAAGAACCACCAAATATACTCCAGTGGACACAGGAAGAAAAAGACTCAGCCGAGGAATTAAAACAAGCTCTGATTCAGGCCCCCATATTGGTGCTCCCTTCCCTAGACAAACCATTTCATCTGGAAGTTCTGACTCAGAACTGGAGAGGTTAAAGACAACCAGTGGCGTTTCTGTCAGAATTATTAGACCTTGTCTCATAAGGCTGGCTGGAGCATGTCTAGGCAGTGTCTGGCACTGCTCCATTGGTGGAAAAAAGTAGAAAACTTACCTTTGGAGGAGCCCTGGTGGTAAATACTCCTCGTAAATCCAGCTCCCTTCTTGTGCAAAGGGGAGAATAGAGGTGAGGATTTAGAACACAGTTGTCTAGGTATCTTTGAATACTGAATGTGGCCAGACTTGAGAGAAGAGGGACATCACCTATTTGTTGATGCTTCACCTAGGGTGATAAATGGGAAAAGATACAATATTGCCATAATCAATGGGAATAATAATAATTACTAAATTTTTATCATTAAAAAAGCCAGATAGATTACCAAACACACGGTCAACACAAACTTGTGAGCTATGGGCACTGAATCATCTATTAAAACTGCTGGCTGAAACAGATAGAACCATTTACACCAACTCCAAGTAGTTGGTGGCATGGTACATACTTTTTTTTTTTTTAAGCTTTTTATTTGTATAACATATGATAGTACATACTTTTGGGAAAATTTGGTATGAAAGAGAATTATTCAGTAGCAGAGGGAAGGAACTAGTGTATGGTGAATTGGTAAGGCAAGTATTAACAAACTTTCTGTTGCCAAATAAAGTCAAGGTGGTCCACATGAATGGACACCAAAAAAGGAATACACTTGAGGCAAGAGGAAATAGATTGGCTGGTGAAATGGCTAAGGAAACCACCCTAAACCCTTCACAAAGAAATATGTCTTAGTTCCTTCAGTCCCTGTCCTGACATTTACTAAATAAGAAGAGAAGGGATTGGCTGACCTCGGGGCAGTAAAGACAGGTTGATGGGAAAGAAATGCTAAGCAAACAATTTGTAAGAGAATTCCTTTCCATTTTACAACACGAGTCATTGGAGAGGTCAAGCAATGTGTGACTTAATGCTGAGAAAATATACATGTAAAGGAATACACACACAGGAACTAAACAAGTCTGTGAAGAAGATGTAATTTGCAAAAAAGTGATTAAGAAAGTATTAAGGAAACAGGCCCCCAGAGGACAGGAACCAGACCTTCAACCCTTCCAGAATGTCCAGGTTGATCTTACTGAGATGCCGACAGTGGGTGAGCGGAAATATGTCCTAATAGTGGTCGATCACTTAACAGGAAGGGTTGAGGACTGCCTGGTGGTGACAGCCACAGCTTCAAGTGTCTTCCAGATAATTTTAGACCAAATTATTCCCCAGTATGGTTTAGTGGAAAATATTGTTTCAGCCAGTGGTAACCATTTTACCTCCCAAGTTATTACAAGGAATAATGGAAGGTTTAGGAGTGTCCTTATATTTTCATTTCCCCAGCATCTTCCTTCATCAGGACAGGTTGAACATATGAATCAGACATTTTTAAAGAATCTGTCTAACTTAGAACTACAAACTAAGCTCCCATGGACTAAATGTTTGCCCATTGTCTTGCTGAGAACAGGGAGGTAAAGTGATTATCATTATTTGAAATGATATTTTCCACTAAACCATAGTGGGGAATAATTTGTTCTGAAATTATCTGGAAGACATTTGAAGCTGTGGCTGTCACTACCGGGTAGTCTTCCATATAAAAGAAGGGACTTGGGACTATCACTCTTTGAGATGTTGTTTGGTTTATTTTTTTATGGAGGGCACTGGATATATGCCAACAGTAGAAACAAAGGACTTTGCACTGACTTTCTTCTTAGGAAAAGGACTACTTGCCAGACACTATTTCTTAAGTTTGCAGTGCATAATCTACAACCAAAAAATTGGATCTGAGTCAAATCCTGGAAAGAGAGACCAAGTTGTCGCCCTATTGGGAAGGGCCCTATCAGGTGCTTCTGAATGGGCAACTCCACACACCATCATCCAACTGGAAACTCCAACAACCATTCTAGTGTTCCTACATGCTTAGGATGATTGGATTAAAGAAGAGGGGAGATATCTCATTAAAATTTGCTTGCCAAATTTAGAATGTGGAGAATTAAATAATCAAACATTATTAAGTAGGTATGATAAGTACTTGTGTCCAGAAGAGATATCTTCAGGGAATCCTAGATACTATAGATTCCCCTGTCTGGGATGGAGCAATGTTTGGTTCACTAAAGCTTATAAGGGGTGGATAAGCACACATTCCTAGAGAAAATCACTAATGTCAAAATGGCAGATGTTCAGGGATGAGCCAGACTCATTTGTCAAGAACTAAAATGTAATTCCATAATTCTAAGTATAAAAAATGCAGATTAGGTTGTGAATAGAATTTATGAAATGAGTAGTTGTAACCAGAAAAGACTCACTAGGAAGACTTAGGATAATGGTTTGGAACCTAGAGATACAGGGAAATCTTAGTGCAACTGTAGTGCCCCCCCAGTGGAGGAATGGAACCCTCAAATGACTCTAAGATTGTGCCTTGATGCCATCAGGCTCCTGAGAGGAGTTCCAGATGTGTCACATTGGGAGGAAGATATTGCACCTTTGTATCCAGCAATATAGGCTCGAACCATTATTAAGGCATTGACGGTTTAACCGCTTTAGCTAAAGAATTGGCCAAGAACTCTGAAATAGATAATTCATTGGATGGTTAGAATCATGGTTTGGCAAGTGAAAGGGAATGGCAGCCTCTATCTTGATCTCCTTAATTTCTTTACCAACTCCCTTACAGAATTTATGTGCCCCAGTTTCAGAGAGCTGGTACTGGGCCCTGACTCTTCATAACTTTTGTTTCTTGATTTCTCAGTTGAATACTTCCTGGTTCAGTCCATGATCCTGGGCTCTTGTTGCATATTGAACTTTGGTTATGGTTGGACCCAGCTCCCAGAAAGCAGAAGACAGGTGTAGATATACCTTGTACAAGATTTGATATCCTCACTGGAAAAGATCTATTCATTGCATTCGTTAAATCATTCAGTCAGCCTATCAAGCAATTAGAAATGCAGGGCCCATTTCTTAGTTCTCTCAGTGAGTTTATAATCTAAAAGGGAAAAAAATATACAAATAGTGATGATTTAAGAAAAAATGAAATAAGCAAAAAGGAAAGTGCTGGGATTTAGGAAAAGAGTCATGAGGAATTTAAAGAGAAAGAGATATCTTTCATCTGATGGAGTCAGGAAAGGCTTCTCAGAAAAGCTAGTACCTGAGTCACCTGAGTTTGAATACTGGCTTTGATTCTGTAGTCATGGGCAAGTGGGCAAGCCTCCCAAACCTCAGTTTTATCCTTTCTAAAAAGAGAATCAAAATATGCTTTCACAGGGTTGTTGTGAGGAAAGTGCTCTGAAGGCCTTAAGTTCAATACAGATGGAATTTGTCCCTTTCCCCATGTTGTTTCAGCTGGCAAGTAGGACGATCAGAATTGTGAGAAGTGGATGGGCATTTGGTTTCCACAGTTTATGAAAATTAAATTGGAGAAATGAAACTTAAATTATTTTTAATTATTTTTCAAAACGGATGTGTGTACAGTTTTTCAACATTAGCCCTTGCAAAACCTTGTGTTCCAATTTTTCCTCCCTTCTCCCATGCCCTCCCCTAGATGGCAGGTAGTCCAATATATGTTAAACATGGTAGAAATATATGTTAAATTGAATATATGCATACATATTTATACAATTATTGTGCTGCACAAGAAAAATCAAATCAAACCAGAAAAAAAAAGCAGCAAAATAAAATGCAAGCAAACAACAACAAAAAGAGTGAAAATGCTATGTTGTGAACCACATTCAGTTCTCACAGTCCTCTCTCTGGGTGTAGGTGGCTCCCTTCATCACTGAACAATTGGAACAGGTTTGAATCATCTCATTGGTGAAGAGAACCATGTCCATCAGAATTGATCATTGTATGGTCTTGTTGTTGCTGTGTATAATGATCTCCTGATTCTGTTCATTTCACTTAGTATCAGTTCATGTAAGTCTCTCCAGGCCTCTCTGAAATCGTTTTGCTGGTTATGAAACTTAAGTTAAAACTCATAAAGAACAGCAAAGAATAATCAAGGGCGGGAAGGATGAAAGTTTTAGATTTGATTGGTGTTCCTCTGAACTTTGTCTCCATAAGAATGGAAGTCAGCAGGTACTGATTATGTAATGAGGAGTAGAGAATCACATCTGTTAACTTCTGTAACATCCAATTAATGGGGAATTAGGGGAGGGACTTGGCCCTTCAGGATAGGAAATAAAATACTGCCTTTGCAGTTCCAAAATGTAGGCACTCATTCTTGCAAGACTTTAAAATAAATCTTTCCTGCATTCATCAGTCTGTCAGTAGAGTTCTTGGTGAGACATTTTGTTTCTTACAGTATACAAGCTTCCTCTTTGTAGGGCAGCATTTTTTTCATGCTACCACATTGAATATTTCCTCAAGAAAAACAGAATCTTAGAATCTTCGAATTGGAATCTGAAACAGCTACCTATTGTAATCTGTTGCTGCCTAGAATCTTTTCTACATGTCCCCAAAGTGGACGTCCTGCCTTCTCTTGGGGATGTCAAGTAATGGAGAACTTTCCTCCTGGGGTGCAGGCTTTCTTAATCTTCTTAGTGAACTAGATCCTATTATGGACACCCTTTTGAAAAGAATGCTTTTAAATGCATAAAATGAAATAGAGGATTACAAAGAAAGTCAACTAAATTGAAAATAGTTATAAACATTTTTTTTCCCCTAAACTAAGACCTAAGTTAAGAATTGTTGCTTTGGAGAGTCTCTTATTTCACTTTGGGATTGCCCTAATTGTTAAGTTTTACTTGCATCCTGCCTAAATCTGCCTTTTGGCAATTCCTACATGTTGCTTTTGTTCTGTCCTTCGGGCTAAGAACAAATCATATCCTCTGTCCATATGACAATTGTTGCTTTTCCCCTGAATCTTATCATCAGTTTCTTATCATCCCTGAATATTATCACCAGTTTCAACAGAACCTCATGCTTCATATTCTCTGGTCTTCTTACCAGTCTGGCGCCCTGCTCTTCTGGGTGTTGTGTGATTTGTCAGTTCCCTTCCTAAAATGCAGTACCCCAACCATTTCTTTGCTCATTGACCTCAGTAAGTGATAGAAGGGATCACTGCCTCCTCCAGGTGTTACTGATCACTGAGCTTCAGGGAGCAAGCTGAAAAGAGCCCTGGCTTTAGCTTGCTTGTCACAGCCTTCAGTGATCCCTCTAGGATCACTCCAGTCCTAGTCTTTACTTTTTGTAAAGACCAGGAGCTGGGAAGTCTCTTGAACAGTTGGGAGGAGGCTTCTTCTCAAGTTTGTGTCACTGTTCTTACTGTTGATATTTTTCTTTCTTTCCACAGGGCTACCCAGGAACTGCTGGACAGGCCCCAGGAGCCCCACCAGGCAATTATTATCCAGGACATCCCCAGTATGGAGGGGGACTACCCCCTGGTGGAGCTTATGGAGGCCCAGCTCCTGGAGGGCCCTATAGACCACCATCTGGTGGTGGAGCCTATGGACATCCCAGCCCTGGGGGACTCCCCTCAGCAGCTCCTGGAGGACCCTATGGAGGTTCTGCCCCAGGAGGTCCCTATGGCCAGCCTGCTACAAATCCCTATAATGCCCCCCAGCCAGGACCTTATGGGCAAGGCCCATCAGCAGGTAAGTGCAAAGGTATAATTTCTTCTTTGTCCATCTCTGTCTCTCCCTCCTTCTTCCTGAACAAATCCTTCTTCCTCACTAGGACTTTCAATCCATTTTCCCTGCTTTGGTCTCATTTTCTTTGCTTTGTTAGTTCATCTTTACCTCCCTCATCCTTTTATCCTGTGCTACTCACACCTCACCAAGCCTTAGCCCTAGGTATCTCATCCCTGCTCCTGCTCCTGGTGCCCCCAGGGCCACACCCCACACGGACCCTCATGGTGGGGTGGCAGCCTTCTAATTTTCCTCGTTTGACAGTCATACTCCCCCATGTGGCGGTTCCATATTTTTCCTTGTTTCCTCCAACTTTCTATGCCCTATTCTGACCTCAGACTCTCTGTATACTCTCCATCCTCTCCTCTGCTCTTCTGGTGTTCCATCTCTGACACAGAAATCACACTTTGTCACCTGGTCCCCCCTTCTACCTTCAGTCTCCTCTTAGACATTGGCTTTTTCCTTACAGCTTTCAGTTCCTCCCAGTGTGCCTGGAACCCCCTCAATTACTCCAACATTTCCTCCAGCTAGCTTTGTACAGTCAGCCCCCTGAGAAAAAATTGTTTAGGCCCAATGGCTTCTCTTCTTTATGCCCAGCACCTCCCAGGTGCTTAATAAATGCCACCAATTGGCTGCTATCAGGCATCTCATAAATGCTAAAGGCTTCTCTCAGGTCTCACTCTTCTTGACCTTTCTACACTTTTTGACACGGTTAACTTTCCCTACCTTGGCTTCTGTGACATTGTCTCCTTTGGTTCTCCTACCTGCCTGGTCATCCCTTTTCTTTCTTTTGCCAAATCATCATCCATAGTCTCCCTTCTAAATGTGGTCCCTGTTTTCTCTCAGGGTGATTTCTTCTTCTTGGTGGGAGTGGGTGTTGGAGGGACTTCAATTATTTCTATGCAGATAAAAGATTTCTGTATCCATATGTCCAGCATTATTTTCTTCTAAACTTCAGTCCCACACCAATACCTTCCATAGAGACCCATTCTTATCTCAAATTCAATACACCCAAAATAGAATTATCTTCTGCTAAAAACCTCCCTTCTTCAGTTCTATTGAGACTCTACTTTTTAGTTTGCTTCCATTTACATTATTGTTATTGTGTCTATTGTTCTCCTGGTCCTGTTTTCTGAATTCCTCATTCTCATGTCTTAACATGCAATAATATAATATTACATCCTTATATCACACTTTGTTGAGCCATTTTCTGATTAATAAGGATCCATTTTATTTCTAGGTTTTTGTACTTCTATAAGTGTTTTGGTATATCTGGTGTGCTTTTCTTTTGATTGGATCCCTTTCCAGATCTTCCCAGTGGTGAGATTGCTGGGGAGAAGGATATAAATAGTTTAGACACATTACTCTTTAATTCTGAATTGTCTTCTAGAAAAATTGCCCCAATCCATCCCCCCACAGCTTTCCTATCCCAGTCTTCCTGTTTTCCCAGAGCCCCTCCAGCATGAGCTATTTCTACTTTTTTTTTTTATCTTTTTCAATGGAAATTGAGAAAGAAACCTTATAAGTATTTTCATTTTGCATATTATTAGTGATTTAGAGCATCTTAAATATGCTTGTTAATGATTTGCATTTCTTCTTTCGAAAACTACTTGTGGACCTACCAGACCAAGCCATTATGGATGCAGCAATGGACACAATTCACTTGAATTGAGAAGGGATCAGTAAGGATTTAATATCAGACCCTGTTTCCTTGCTTCCATCAGGCAATCTACTCACCAGACATGCTGAGATAAGGGAAAAGGATGATATTTAAAGTATACCCCCTGACTTGATAATAGATTCCCAGTATCATTCCTAGTTTGCCTCATGAATACAGAGCTGGCATTTTTGTGCTTGGTTGTTGATAGGCTTTCTGATGTATTTGAAACTGCTGGCTTGAGAGAACTTCTCTTTGGTGCTCCTAGATAAAACAGGTGGTTTCATGGCCATTCTTCCTGCTTTTACAGAAAATTGATTGGGATATTTCATTCAACTCAAGTTAGTGAGCATTTGGTCCAAAAGACCATCTAGAATGACAACCTCTTCATAGTTGCATGGGTCTCATCTTGAAGGGGATCACCCTTCCAGGCAACATAGGTTGTGAAGAGATTCAAGGCCTTTGTGGGCTCCATGAAGAAATGGAGCGTAATGTCTCAAACCAACCTTCCAATCTTTCTATTCACTGTTGATTAGCTCAGAAAAGGAGGGCAATCCTAACTGTAGATGGACTATTCAATTTGTCTGCTTGTCTGAACTGACTTTGAGCCCTGGATTGCAGAGTTAAACTAACAGATTAAGATGGTTGATTCCTTTTCCTGGCTAACAGAAAGCCAAACTGTAGCTATTTGCCTTGATCAGTGTATGGGTGGAATATTGGTGAATCTAGCAGTGACTATAGAGATTATGGTATTTAGGCATTATGAATGAAGTAAGGCAAAAACCTGTGTACCTGTACCAATCTGGAGTACTGCCTGAACCAGACTAAAATGGAATTGAGAAATATTTAATAAATAAATAAGAATATAATAAAACATAGATAATATCACATTCTAAAACTAATAGGTAGCCTGCATGGATCTTTATGTACAGATTAGTGACTTCTTTCTGTTTGAGTTTGATACCACTGATATAAGCACTGCTGTGGATTCCATGTTCCCCTAAGAAAGGCAATCTGCCACAGTGCAGCAGCGGTTAAGCTGAACACTTAGAATTATCCACACTTGGATAACAGCAGCAATTACTGATCAAAGAGTTCTCCTATATGTGCTTGCTTTCAGATGCCTGACAAGCTTAGTGGGGCAGCTGTCATGATTCCTATGTTAACATCAGCCTTCCTTCGTTAGGTCCACAGAGGGGGCCAGAGAGCAGGAGATGTTCCCAAATAGGTTGTTGAAATCCTGTGGAGTGTTAGAATCACAGGTTATGAGTGACTCATCATGTAGGGGGGAAAATTCCTTTAGCCTCAGATATTAAGAAATGGCTCTTAGTGTTGCATATTTGTATTATATATTTTGAATCTTAAACTTTTATCAGAAAGAGTTGATTTTTTTACCTAATCAACATCTACTTTTTTGTTTGGCCTTTTATGATCTCTCATTTCATTCTGAATTTCTTCCCAATCATAGTAGTGAAAGGCACTGCTTCCAGTCTCCCCTGTTTTGTTTTATTTTTTTCAATTTTTTTTTTATGTGGCCATATTATGGATAGGCCATTTATCCATTTGGAGCATATTTAAAGTGCTTATCCAATCAAGTTTTCTGCCAGCATTCTTCTAGCTATCATAGCAATTCTTGTCACATAAAGAGCACTACCCTTTTGATTTATTGAACATTAGACTACTTTCTTTATGTTTATTTTTTTTCTAAGTCTTGCTGGCCTGTTTCACTAATCTACTTTTTAACCACTATGAAATACTTTGATGGTAACAGTTTTCTAATATACTTTGCAGTTTGGCCATGTAGACTCCTTTTTCTTACCTTCTTTTCATTATTTTCCTTGAAATTCTTGGCCTTTTATTCCTCCAAATGAATTGTGTTGTTGTTTTGTCCAGTTCTGTAAAATAACCCCTCATTAGTTGGGGTCATATGTTGCTTGATATGTGAACAGTGTAGTCCCTGACCCTTCTGAACTTTACCCTTTAGTCTGAGTCTTAGTTCTTACATCCCCATTCTGGAGAGAATCAGCCCCACCTGGTCTTTTCCTAGGGCTGTGTCATGGAGCAAAGAGCATGATCGAAAATAGGGAATGATAGAGAGCCAAATTACCCCAGTAATTTGGAGGTAATTTGGAGAATCTTAAAACCCAAAGAGATACAGCAAGGGAGCAGAAGACAGAAGAGAGCTTGCACGTGTGAGAGAGTGAAGAGAAAAAGGGAATGGGACAGGGACTGAAGGTTCTGTTAAAGAAATTCTATGACCATACAAAGCAGGCTTTTCAAACATCCCCATCAAAGGCCCACCTTAGGCTTCCTCTCTATTAATTTGCATCAGCACTGCCATGGCCTGTCTGAACTAAGGACACCAATCTACAAACTTGGCATTTTGGGGCTTATTCAGGCACCTTCTTGAAGTTCCCTACAGGAATGGTGTTGCTGCAAAAACAAAAACAAAAAACCTACAACTTTGTTTCTGTCTGTGCATACAGGCTACTCTCAGGCTGCCAGCAGCCCTGTGCTTGCCGAGCCAGCAGCTTTATCTTGCTCTGTTTGCACTTAACTCATCCAGCATCAGACTGGATTTTATCTTTTCTCTTTTCTTCTCACCCTTAGCCTAGACACAGCCTTCACTGTAATCATCAGGGCCACTCATCCCAGTATGGTCCTACCTGGGCATTTTGGCCTCAGTCTCTTTCTGTGTAAAGTGAGTAGACAGTATCCTGTAATCTCTAAGGTTTCTTCCAGATCTGTCATTGTATATCATCCCAGTTCTGACCTTCAGTGTTCTGAGGTCCTTTTCAGATCTGAGAGGATCTTTTTTGATTCTTCCCATTGCTGTTACTCAGATAATCTGATTCTTCAGGAGTAGTCTTTTAGACAGCTTCTATTATGTAGATCATACACAGAATAACAGTTCTCTCCTCTCGTTGTGTTGTTTACTCTGCCCCTTCTCACCTGTCCAGTTTTCCCTCTAGTACTTCTTTGACCATATTAAGGCATTAGTTGAATTTTCCTTGCCCCTATCTATGGAAGCCGATGTTTCAAGCATGGATGGACAATCCTTCTCTCAGTTCTCCACTTTTCCCCCATTTCTGATTTGTAATAATGCAGACCATCCCCTCCCCAGCCCCATTGTCCTTCAGCATTTCATTATGGTATGGAGGTAACCTTGACCTCTAGGAGGTCAGTCCATTGTGAACTCTTGGCAGAACCACCTCACTGGAAAGCCCCCAAGTGTGGACCCAAGGAAGGGATCTATGTTCTGTGCTCTGTGAGGGCAGGCCTAGCTGAGTGCAGGCCTAACTGAGTGCCCAGAAACGCTGGGATTAAGGAAGGAAGGAAGGAAGTTTTTCAGCTGCAGCAGCTAATGAAACTTCGTACAAGGGCATAAGAGACCTTTGAGGGTTCTGCTTGTTCTACAAGTAATAATTCATATGCAAACTGATTTTCAGTGAATAAGAAGTTTAAAATAAGTGGTATCATTGAACTTTTAATTTTTATGTATTGTTATATAATGTAGACCTATTGTTAAATTTTTATTAACTCATGTTTACAGATCTCAAGAACTCAGACCTTCCTTATATTTTTACCTACTTCTCTTTAAATTGTGAGCCACCATCCCCCATTGTCTTCCTCACTCCTTCATTAAAAAACCATTCAGGTTTGGGGAAGTTTAATGACTTTCTTAAGAGATCAGACCTCCTCACTCCACATCTAGTGCTGTTTTAACTTTACCATATCTCAGTTGATCAACATGCATTTATTAAGCAATTGTCAGTCTATGTCAGTCCTAGTGCTTGGTGCTAGAGATATAAAAAGTGAGACAATCCCTACTCTTAGGAAACTTATACTCTGTTGGTATGTGGTCTCCTGGAAGGAGATCCATTATCCTTTAAAGCTCAGCCCCACATTGCCCATTGCTTGGTTCTAATAATTGGAATCTGAGGCTTGACCCAGGTCCCATAATCTGCTTTCTCTCCCAGGCAACATTCCTCCTGGTGTAGATCCTGAAGCTTACTCCTGGTTCCAGACAGTGGATTCAGATCACAGTGGCTACATCTCTGTGAAGGAGCTCAAACAAGCCTTAGTCAACTCCAATTGGTCCACATTCAATGATGAAACCTGCCTCATGATGATAAGTGAGTCCCATTCCCCCATCCTACCCTTCCTCTTTCTGTTCCCCGAAGGGCAAACCAATAAACTCCCCTACATCCAGGGGCCCTGAGGCAGGGAGGAAGTTGGGAGGGATGTAGCTGTGCTTTTGGCTTGAAAAACTGGCTGGTGCTTTGTCCAGCTTCGCAAAGGTGGCTGACTTGCTGGGAAATAGCTGCATCTGATAAACGGAGACCTGTTGTTGGAGCTAGGAAGGATTGTAGGGTTTGAGTGCTCGCCTTTGAGTCCTCCCAGCTGACTCCTATCAAGAACATTCGGCCTCCTTTCATTCCAGGTGCTGGCTGGAGTAGAAAGGGCATTGGGCTCAGGGATTCAATTAAGAGATCTTAGATCCCAAGGGCCCCGTAGCCTTTTGTACGACTCTTGTGTTCCTGCCCCCAAGAAAGGTTCTGAGGTTCAAAAGAACTAGCGTAGCTAAAAGTAGGGTTCCATCAACTCTTACTCTTCTAGAAACCCCAAGAAGTTAGTGATAGAAATGGAGGCATGAAAAGTAGAAGAGCCATCTGGGAAGCTGCCTTTAGAAAACTGGAGCCAAGAGGTCTGAGTCCATATTCTAGCTCTACCTCCCTCTGTGCCCTTTACCATGCTGAGAGTCATCCTCCCTGCAGTGGAGAAATGGCAGGTTCCCAGGACTTAGCAGGCCAGCTCCTGGGGGTCCTTAGTTTTCAGTGGTCACAATCTCCTTGGCCCTAATCCTTCCTTTCCAGACATGTTTGACAAGACCAAAACAGGCCGGATCGACCTCTTTGGCTTCTCTGCCTTGTGGACCTTCATCCAGCAGTGGAAGAACCTCTTCCAGCAATATGATCGAGACCACTCAGGCTCCATCAGCTACAATGAGCTGCAACAAGGTGAGCTCACCCGTAGGGCCCTCCCCAAGCCTCCTGCCCTGTGACACCGTTGGGACCTGCTCTCTTTCTCACTTGGCTATAACAATACCCAACATGCAAGACTGGTATTTGAGAATGATGCCAAGGAGGAAAAAAGTGCCAGCTTACATCCCAAAGAATTTGGGCCCATATTCATCCAGCTCTCCTGGCTCTCACTGTGTGGTTTAGCCTAAGACCTAGGAAGATGGGGGCAAGGTCTCAGGTGACACTCGTGCCCCCTCAGGAAGGAAAATTGGGGGAGATAGTTGTCCTTCACTGCTCCCCGCCAACCCCAATCTTTCCCACAGAATTATAGTCACAAGGGTCAGAGGCTGCAGACTCACTTCACATTGTTAATACATTGCAGAGGGAAATGGTCTTGGGGTTATTTACTGCACTAATTGGGTAAGAATTGGACAGAAAGCTTTTGGTTACCTGTAAAGGGAATCCCAGGTAATGAATGCTATACTGCCTCCTTATAGTTACTGATTTCATCCCCTGATAAGTAACCTGAGAAGCAGACTTGAGTTTCCTTTCTCTCTGCTCATTGGTCAGGAAGAGAAGTTGGGGCCTAAATAGCTGATAAATTGGATGAAGGATCATTATCTGCAAACCCTAGAATAGCCAATTATGTACATCTCTGGTGTTACAAGAGCCAAAGCTAAGGGGGCCTGGTGAGGTTTGGAGAAAGCTGCCTGAAGCTGGGACTGCTCCCCAGAAGTGGTCGTGAGCTGCAGGGCTTAGCTTCTCCCCCAGCTTCCCCCTTCATTGGGCGAGGATTGTGTCCAAGGACAGTTCAGTTCAGGACAATGGTTTGGGCCCCCTGGGTCCAGATCTGTGTGCGAGGTGACATGCAGGTGTTAGAGCCAGAGAGTCCCTAGAGTCTGCCCGGCCTTCCTCATTTTACTGATGAGGAAACTGAGACCCAAAGAAATGAGAGAGAAAGTGACATGGTCACTCAGGAAGTTATTGCCTGGGCTGGGACTTCTGCCTGATTCTGATTCCAGATCCAGTGTTCTTGCTATGTGTGGTACCACAGCGCCCCTCTTGAAAGATGAGGTTCTCAGCAGTCATGTGGGGGAGATGCCTCAGTCGGTCACTTGCTCCGTCTGTGCCTCAGTTTCCCCTGTTTACTACTTATGTCTCGTGAGCCTGTTGGGAGCAGCCTGGCTCCTGCGTGGGAGTCCTGTGCCTGGACCAGGAGGGTTGGCGGAACAGAAAGAGGGAAATTAGTGGAGATAACACGGACAGTGGAGCCAGGAGAGCTGGCCCTCTGCTGCTCAGTACCTTTGTGACCTTAGGCAAACCTGTCCCCTGTGCCTGCCTTGCTTTCCCCTTTGGGGGAGCTGAGGCACTTGATCCTGGTTCTTAGCTCTTTTGTCTTGTCAAGGTAGAGAGCTCTGATCCTGCGACTGGCAGGACAGAAGCTCTCTTTTGATGGGTTCGGGCAGGTTCTGGGGCCTCCCCTCCTGACGATGTGTGAGTCCATCCTAGTCTCTGTGGGTGCCAGTGGAGCTGCCCAGCTGTGCTCTCCTTCTGCCATACGGTGAGGTGCTCATGGTTCCCCGGGGCCTTTGTCCTTCTTTGCAGCTCTGTCTCAGATGGGTTACAACCTGAGCCCCCAGTTCACACAGCTCCTGCTCTCCCGGTATTGCCCTCGCTCTGCCAACCCTGCCATGCAGCTGGACCGCTTCATCCAGGTGTGCACCCAGTTGCAGGTACTGACTGAGGCCTTCCGGGAGAAGGACACAAGCATGCAGGGCAGTATCCGGCTCAGCTTTGAGGAGTTCCTCATCATGACAGCTTCACGGATGTTGTGACTGCAGCCCAGTGCATGAGTCCTCCTTGGGGCAGAGCCGAAGGGATGCCTGGCCTAGAGATCCAGGGACTTTGGAGAACCTTCCTCTACCCCCCACTCCCCACTGGAAACAGTGCGGGGGTCCTCCCCCTCCCTCCCTTCTCACCATTGCCCCCAAAATAAAATAGAGCTCCCCATTTCTTTGAGTGGTAACATTCCCAGAAAGGAGTCTTAGAACCTGATGGTGACTGCCACACTGTGGACATGGGGAGGAGCGAGCCCCTGTAGGACCCTCAGGCTGTGGATTTTCACAGGGCCTCCAGGCCTGGAAGATGTGGGACCCAGGATTTCCAGTAACTCGGTCAGCTGAGGCCGTCGCACCCAGCAAGCCTGGTGGCCTTTCCTGATGGCCCGTGTCTGTACTCGCTCATCTCTCACATATGCATCCTCGTCGCTTCCTTGTGTCATTTTATATTAGACAGATGTGGGTTATGTATAGATGAGACAGACCAGGGCTGGACACGGCATTTTCCAGAACCCCACGCTGCCCCGCCATGCTGTGCCCATGCTGCTTGGGTGAACGGGAGCAGGTGTCCTGTGCCCCAGCCCGTGTTGCCTACTGTTGCCAATGCATCTCTGTGTTGTTCTCAGTCTGTAGGGGCCAAAAGTCCAGCACCTCTGTAAGCTTCAATAAAGGGGTGCTACCTCACAAGCGCGTCTTCTCGTCCTCCTTTTATACTCCTACCAGCACCAGCAAATGGGCACTGCGGGGAAAGGGGCCGGTGGGGGTGGTGCCATCGGCAGGCGGTGGGCACTGGGCGACCGTGCTCCCGCCCACTCGGGCTGCCCTTGGTCAGAAAGACTTTCTTCATGCTGACACTGGCCCGAACCTCTTTGGAATGAGAAGACACCGCCTCGGTGTGTGCTTCCTGGTTGCACGAGCCCCTCACTGCCGCTGTGAGCTGAAATCGGCTTCCCTATGGCATCTTTCTCCCCTCCCCCATTCTGATTGTGCTGTCTGGCACCAAGCCGAACAGGCCTAATCCCTCTTCCACATGAAGGCCCCTCGTGTACTTGGACTTGAATCACATCCTCAGAATCTTTTTCCAGGCCCAATGGCACAGTTGGATAGAGCGCCCTGCCGTGACACCAAGCACGTGGGCCAGGTTCGTTCCCTTCCCTTGCCCAACAAAGATCTTGGTTTCTGCCCCGTGTCCCCGGGGAAATAGCAGATGGCCCAGGGCCTGCCGTCCTTACATCAGAGGCAGCTCCACACAGGCCCTGGGAGGGCATCCTCACACAGCCAGGGACCACTTTTTGAATTGGGCCCATTCGAACCCATTTCCCACTGCCTGGGATTTGTCTTTCCAAAAAGTTAGTCATGTCGGGAGTCTGGCTCCCCTGGAAGAGCAGTCATGGGAAAGAAGACATCAGAAATGTTCTACTTGACTCCAGAGGTCAAATGGTCATGGGGGGCTGCTACTGAGACCAGATTTAACTCAGTATAAGGGAAATTTTTCCTAAGCACTGTCCAAAAATGTTGTGAACTGTCAGGCCGATTAGCTCAGCAGCCAGTGGCCTGTGGAGAGAGTGCTGCACTGGAGATGGGAGACCCAAGTTGTGTGACTGAAGAATTCACTTACTCTGCCTCAGTTTCCCCGGCTGTAAAAAAGAGGATAATAATCCCCACCTCCCAGGGTGGTTGTGAGGATCAGAGGAGATGATAGTTGTAAAGCTCATAGCTCAGGGCCTGGCACACAGCAAGCTTGTTCCGTGCCTGAGCACCCTGTCACTGGGTCTGTGGGGAAGGAGCTGTATAGGAGCCACGGCAGCAATCTCAAGGGCCCCCCACCCGAGTCAGTGACCGGCTGAGCTGGGCAGCAACTTGGGAATGAGCACTGGGGCCTCAGCAGGGAAGCTGACCGTCTGCAACCAAGCAAAAACAGTGAGGTCAGCCCCATTAGTAAAACTGAGCGGGCCCAGAGGTCAGGGCTAGAGCGTCTTCTTCAGTCAGATGTCCCCTTGGCAGAGCGTGGCCCCAGGGAGGGCAGTTTTTTCTTTGTCTCTGTGTGGAGCATGCTGGACTGCTTTCTCATAACCCACCCAGCAGACATGAGGAGTCTGGCTGGGCCCAGCCCATGGGCATGGAAAGGAGAACTGATCACGGATGGGGGGTTACCCAGTCTGAGCTGCCAGGGGCAAAGCTGCCTGGCCACTGAGCAGAGACAGGTATGTGGTCCCTAGAGGTGCCAGCCAGGTCACTTTTCTGGAGGCTTATTTCCACAGCTCAGGACACAGTAACCAACCATATGGCTTGACTGTCAGAGCTGGCAGGTGGATGCTGCGACTTGTCGAGACAAGGCAATGGCCAGTCGGATCATAGGCTGCCAGGAGCTTGGCCCCAGCCAAGACCACGAGCTCAGCTCTACCCCTCGCCCTCTGTCCCCTGCTGGCCCACCTTGCTGCAGCCATCCCTGCCCGGAGCCTGAGCCATTCAGATTTCATGCAGCTTAGGGCAAAAGGAACAGCCAGTGCCATCTGTGTATTGTATTAGCTACAAGCAGCTTTTAATTAAAATAACTGTGGGCTGAGGGCCAGGGCCTCTGACAGAAGGGAGGCCGCCTAGGTTTTAACTCTCGGGAAACTGATCTTCTCTCAAGTTGGGAGTGGGATTTGGTGCTCCATCAGTCAGCCTGGGGTGGACATCTCAGGATTCTCTGAGGAGCCTTCCTACCTGCAGTGTCTCGCCTCTCAGCGCAGCCCAGCCACTGGGGAGAAGCTGCCTGGTCTGGAGCCCTCTGTGGCAGCCTCCTCCAGGGAGCTGCTGGCCCCCAGCTAACCGGGCAGCGGACATTTAAGAGCCTCCTACAGTTCCAGGCACTGGGGTACAGAGATAAAAAGGAAGGGCCTTGACTTCAAGGGACTTAACATGCAAAATACCAAGTATAAGCAGGTGCAAAGCAAATACAAGCTGATGTTGGGGAAGGCTGTAGCTGGAAAGCACAGTGGATAGGGCCGCGGGGCCTGGAATCAGATAAACCTAAGTTCAAATTCAGCCCTCGGATACTTAATAGCTGTATGACCCTCAGCATCTCTCTCACAGAGGATCAAATGATAAGTGTTTAGCACATTTGCCCAGTGTATGGTGGCCACCATACAAATGTCAGCTATTATTATTGCAGCCGTGGGGCATCAGAAAGGCCCCGTCTAGGAGATGGTGTGTGAGTGGAGCTCTGCAGCACATGAGGCTGGGGCGAGGGGAGGCTGGCAGCTGGGTTGGAGAATAAGCTAGATTCTAGTGGCCCAGTGTCTGCCACCTGTCACAGATCACAGATCTGGTCTGCAAGCTGAGTCCTGGAGGATCCAACAGAGATGCTCCAGAACCGCTGGAGCTTAGAAAAGAAGACTAGGTCCCTTCTGGGTAGAATGGTGGCAGTGCCAGTGATGCCCATGTGCTTGGAAGCTGGGCTTGGGCAGTCTGCTCTATAGGCTGGGGAAGGCGTGTTCCCTGAGCTGGCTGGGCCTGTGTTCTAGGGGAAGCTGCCAGGACCCAAGGCAAAGAGTTAGGAAGAGAAAGCAGCATCCATTGTTCCTAGAACTGGCCTTGAGACAACACACACGCCCACAGATGCCCACAGATGGGCACCGGCATCCAGGGAGCTGACACAGTGGCCCCAGGGTACCTTTCTGCAATCAGGGAAGAGAGGCAGAGGGAAAGGCTTGTGAAAGGCCCCAGAGCTCCTGCCCACCACAGCTTTCTTTGTGAGCCATGATCCAAGTCAGCAAGCATCTGTGTGCCCTGTAATAGGCCCTGGGAGTACAAAGACAAAAGTTAAAAGCAGGGCCTGCCTTCGAAGAGCTAACATTCTACCCGGGGAAAACAAAATAGGATGAGGTGGAGATGTGGAGAGGACTAAGAAATGCAACTCAGCCGCGCTTTGAAGGAAACTTCATTCCCCAGACATTTATTAAGCATCTGCTTAATCTGAGCCGGACCCTGGGGACCCACCGACAAAACGGTCCCTGGACTGACACTCTGTGTCACGTCCATATGTCACGTCAATAACTATAATTTGAGAACGACAAGGACATCAGCCACAACTTCTCCCCCTTTCCCTGAGTCTTCAGCCCTTTCACAGAGTGATTGATTGTAGGCTGGGACCTCTAAGGAGAAATCACCTGCTCCCCTACTCCAGGACAGAACTGGCATCTAAGTCTCCCAGATGCAGGAAGACTAATGCCCTTTGCCCAGGACCAGGGGCGTTCTGAGTCATACTCTGAGCTGATGTCCACCCTGGTGTGAGAGTGCCAGCCCCACTCCGAAGGAGGTAGCCAACCCTATTTGTCCAGCACTCATTTCAGATGAAGGAGGACAGGATGTGCTTGACTGGCTCAGCTTTGGGTGGATTTCCTCTGTGGCCACACCTGAGATATCTTGACAGACAGCAAAACCCCCAAGGCCATCATGTTATACCACGCTCATGAGGAGGAGCAGGCGATAGATGGTGAACCTGTAGTTCTGGGCAAAGAAAACGACCTTCTGGACTGACAGGGATAGACATCATCTGCCCAAGAGACATCTCAGTTATCCCTGCCAATGTAGGGAAAGCAGCCGAATGAAAAATCCAGAATTAGATAATACTGTCTGGCACAAAATCCTGGGAGCCTGTGATAATTCCAACGTCAGATAATCCTCTAAACGGATAGTACAAAATACCAGATAATCTAAAAGTCCTTCCTCTGTGGCTCCGGGAGGCATTATGTGATTCCCTTAGCATAGGTGCCCCTTCTGCGTCAGTGTGATGGAGAGACAACTGGGGCAGTGGTGCAAGGAGAAGAGGAGGCGGCTAGGAAGCCTCCAGGAGCTGGGAGCCTGTCAGGCCAGGATGGACTTGAGTTAGAATCCAAGTGATCCAGCCATGAGCCAGACTACAGAGCTCAGACTCTGCCCTGGAGGAGATTGCCTAGAAGGGGCAGCAGGGCTTGGGGAGGAAGGAGAAGAGGGAGCAAGACCCCCAGTGACTGATGGGAAGTTTGGTCCCATTGCTAGGAACTGGAGTCAGCAATGGTCCCCAAAGGAGGTTAGGCATCCTGCCCTAGCCCCAGCCTTGACCCCATTGCCCCCTCCGATCTCTGAGCCATCTCACTGGACCCCGGCCCAGGCCAAGCCCAGAGCGTGGGAAGAGGGAAAATGTGATAGGGATTGACTCTGCTTAGTTCAGCTCCCAGACAAATCCTCCCCCTGGGACAGGGATAGAGGCCTGGGTATGTGTGTGCTTGGAGCTGGATCTGAAGCTGTGTATGCAAACGTGCATGTCAGTTTGTGCTAGTTTCTATACACATTTTATTGTTCACGTGCATGTGCATGCAGCTCTCCCGTGTGACTGTTTCCATGTATACATAATCATTCTACAAGCATGTATTAAGTGCTTGTTATATCGCAGGCACTAAGATACATCCACAACAAATAACACAATTAAACAAACAGTCCCTGCTCCCCACCCTCCACCTCACTCCCTGTTAGCTCCCATTCTACCAAGAGAGCCAGCCAGCATTTTTGTACACAAAATGTGCAAAATGGATACAGAAGCTAGTTTGGGAAGGGAGTACTAACGGCCAGAGGGTCAGGGTAGAAAGGAGGTGCACTTAAACTGAGCTTTGAAGGAAGCTATGGGTGAGAAGGGAATGTCTTCTGGGCTTGGGGGATTGGTAGAGCTGTACCTCTGTGTGCATATCTGTATGTGTCTGTATATACACGTGTCTAGGAGTCTCATCCCCTCTGTCATCCTGTATGGCTTCTTCCTTTGTGGCTAAACTCCTTGAAAAGGTTATAAGTAACTTCTCTCCCCTCGTTCTCTTCTTAATCCCTTACAATCCAGTTTCCAACCTCCATCATTCCACTGACATTTCTGAAGTTATTAATGGTCTCTTAGTAGCCAAACCCAGTGACCTTTTCTCAGTCCTCATTCTCCTTGACCTTTGTAGCCTTTGACACTGTTGGTCACTCTTCCTTGATACTCTCTTCTCTCTAGGTTTTCAGGACACCTGTTTCCTGGTTCTGACTACTCCTTCCCTGTCTCCTTTTCTGGATTCTCCTCCAATTTTTTTTTTTAACTTTTGAGTTCCAGTTTCTCTCCCTTATCCACTCCCCCCCCATCAAGAAAGCACATGTGAAGTTATGCAAAACATTTCCATAAAAGTCACATTGTGAAAAGAAAACATAGTTCTCCCATCTCCTTCCTTAAAAAACCCTCAAGGAAAATAAAGTAGGGGAAAAAAAAAGTGCTTCAATCTGTATTCGGAAACAATTTTTTCTCTGGGTATAGATAGAATTTTTATTATTATTATTATTATTAAAAGCTTTTTATTTACAAAACATATGAGTGACTTTTCTACATTGACCTTTGCAAAAACTTTTTTTTCCCAAGCTTTTCCCCTCCTTCCCCCCACCTCCCACCCCTAGATGACAGGTAATCTAATACATGCTAAATATGATAAATTACATGATAAATCCAATACATGTATACATATTTATACAGTTATCTTACTGCACAAGAAACATCAGATCTAGAAAGAGAAGAAGAAAAAAAACAACCGAAGAAGGAAAACAAAATGCATGGAAATATTCACAGAAAGCGTTAAAATGCTGTGTTGTGGTTCATACTCAGTTCCCACAGGCCTCTCTCTGGATGTATATGACTATCTTCATCGCAGCACAACTGGTTTGAATCACATCATTGTTGAAGAGAGCCATGTCCATCAGAATTGATCATCATATAGTCTTGTTGCCATATATAATGATCTCCTGATTCTGTTCATTTCACTCAGCATCAGTTCATGCAAGTCTCTCCAGGCCTCTCTGAAATCGTCCTGCTGGTCGTTTCTCACAGAATAATATTCCATAACATTCATATGCCATAATTTATTCAGCCACTCTCCAATTGATGGGCATCCCTTCAGTTTCCAGTTTCTAGCCACTACAAAAAGGGCTGCCACAAACATTTTTGCACATGTGGGTCCCTTTCCCTCCTTTAGAATCTCTTTGGGATATAGGCCCAGTAGAAACACTGCTGGGTCAAAGGGTATGCACTGTTTGATAACTCTTTGAGCATAGCTCCAAATTGCTCTCCAGAATGGTTGGATCCGTTCACAGTTCCACCAACAATGTATCAGTGTCCCAGTTTTCCCACATCCCCTCTAACGTTCGTCATTATCTTTTCCTGTCATTTTAGCCATAGATAGAATTTTTTATCATTAATGTTTCAGAGTAGTTGTGGATCATTGTAATACTGAAAATAGAAGTCATTCACATGTGATCATCTCAAAAGATTGCTATTTAAAAAAAAAAATAGCAGTGTACATTTCACTTTCCTTGAGTTCATGGAGGACTTTTCAGGTTTTTCTGAGAGCATCCTGCTCATCGTTTCCCACAAAATAATAATATTCCATCATGATCATATACCACAATTTATTCAATCATTTCCCAATTGATGGGCATCTCCTCAGTTTTCACTTTTTTTGCCCTGAGAAGAGAGCTGGTTAGCACATCCCTTACTCTAATTATTCTGGTCTTACTGTGATGTCTGGAGTTTATCTGAGGCTTACAACTATGGGTGGTTAGCAGGACAGAGGGATCCTTATAGGAAGGCTTAGCTGGCTTGCCCTGATTTAGCACATAATCTTAGGATATGGCTTTAGTGAATTTGTAAAAGAGTTTCCAGTGGCTCCTATGCTCCCTTAATTTATAGGACAGTCTATAAGTGACTTCTGGGTTTCCTTTACAATCTTACTTCCTTTATGCCCAAAAAACTATAAAGCTGTGCATTACCTTTGATCCAACAGTGTCTCTACTGTGTCTATAACCCAAAGAGATCATAAAAGAGGAACAAGAACCCACATGTGCAAAAAAGTTTGGAGCAGCCCTTTTTGTAGCAGCAAGAAATTGGAAATTGGAAAATGGCTGAATAAGTTATAGTATAGAAGGTAGTGGGATGTTATTGTTCTTTAAGAAATAATGAAAAGGCTGATTTCAGAAAAGCCTGTAAAGACTTACATGAAGTAATGCTTGCATAACCAAGAGAATATTGTACACAACAACAAA
Organism: Myrmecobius fasciatus; assembly: GCA_023553655.1. NCBI lineage: Eukaryota > Metazoa > Chordata > Mammalia > Dasyuromorphia > Myrmecobiidae > Myrmecobius > Myrmecobius fasciatus. The sequence continues at coordinate 39,780 of JAJPUD010012201.1, forward strand.
AAAAAGATTATATGATGATCAACTGTGATGGACTTGGCTCTTTTCAACAATGAGATGATTCAAGGCAATTTTGATAGATTTGGGATGGAAAGAGTCATTCACATCCAGAGAGAGAAATATGGAGTCTGAATGTGGATTGAAATATAGTATTTTCACCTTGTTTTGTTTGTTTTTTCTTTCTCGTGTTTTTTTTTCCCTTTTGAGCTGATTTTTCTTATATAGAATGATGAATATGGAAATATATTTAGAAGAACTACATATATTTAATCTATAGCAGATTGCCTGCTATCTAAGGGAGGAGAGAGAGGGTGGAAGGGAGAAAAATGCTTTGCCTGTATTTGGAAAAATAAAATACTATTTTAAAAAACAATCTTACTTCCTACCATTGTTACTTTACTAGTTATAAATTTACTTGTAAATTTCTGCTCACTTCCAATCCTACATTTCCAACTGCCTTTCAGATTTCTTGAACCGTATGTCCAGTAGACAAAATGGAACTTCTCATCTTTATTCCTAAACCTTCCCTCACTCCAACCTTATGGTAAAGTTATGATAAAAGACAACATCATCCTCCCAGTCTCCCAGGCTCGCAACCTAGAAGTCATCCCTGATTGCTCGCTAGCTCTCATTACTTATATCCAATCTTTTCAGTGCCTCTCGATATTACCTTTGCAATATCTTATCAAATACATACTCTTCAATACACCCCCTTCTCTTCTCTGGGTTTGCCACCACTCTGGTCTAGTCCCTCAAAACTTTACACTTGGATGACTACAATAATTGCTGGTGGGTCTGTCTGTCTTGCTTCTCCCCATTCCTGTCTATCCTTCATTCAGACACCAAAGTGATTTTCCTAAAGCATACATCCAACTATGTCACCCCTGCCTATTCAATAAACTCCAGTGGTTCCCTGTCACCTTCAGATCAAACACAAAACCCTCTATTTGTCACTCAAAGCCCTTCATAATCCAGCTCTCACCCTTCACTTTCCAATCCTCTTATACTTTACATCCTCCATATATCCTACCATCCAGGGACACTGGCACCCTCACTGACTCACAAACAGGACACTCTTATTTTTTGGCTCTGGGCATTTTCTCTGGTTATCTCCCACACTTGGAATTCTCTCTTTCTTTATCTCTACCTACTGCCTTTCTTATCTCCCTGTTAAGTCTCAATTAAAATCCCCTGTTGTATAAGAAATCCTTCCCATCCCTTCAGTTCTCTCATTTACTTCCCATTTGTCTTGTATAGTGTTTGTTTGCACCCGTTTGTTTATTGTCTCCCTTATTAGACTATAAGCTCCATGAGGGCAGAAACTATCTTTTGTGTCTTTCACATGGCACAGTACTTACCACATAGGAGGAGCTTAGTAAATGTTTATTGACTGAAGAGCTGCGTGCTTCTATTTCATCTTGAAAACCTCTGGGCGTGACTGTCTTTGTGTTACATGTATGTCCATGAATGGATATTTTTGTATGTTCATATATTTATGTCATATGTAGATACATGTATGTTTGTATATCTAATTATCTCTGTGGCATATATGTGTGTGTGTGTGTGTTTGTATACTGGCACCTGTGTAGGAAGTATAGTGTGAAAACAAACAAAAACTAATAAATTCAGAATCAAAAGATGTGAATTCAAATGTGCCATTTCTCCATTTCTATGTGACCTTTGACAAATCCCAGTTCTACCCTTGATTGGTCAAGTCCATACTTATTGGCCCTCAGTTTCCTCAGTTATAAAATAAATGATTTGAACTAGATGATTTCTAAGCTCTGTTCCAGATCTAAAGTCTCTATGTATTTGTGCACATTGTGTGTGTATGTGTGTGTTTGTGTGTGTGTGTGTTAACCAGAACTAAGGAGTCTAGGGGTAGTGGGGAGGATGAGCTTCATTTGCTGGTGGAGTACCCATCTCCCACTACCCAAGATCTGTTCTGACCCAGTCCTTTTACTACCCCCTCTCCCTCCACCTGTACACACAGACAGGGCATCCCTCTTGTCTGCTTCCAGTTTGTCTCATCCCCTCTGATCTCACTGTGTAGAGATCAGATTCACCCTTTTATACTCCTCTTCGGTTCCTTCTCCCTTGCTTACCTCCCCAGTGCACATCTTTTTAAAATCTATGTTGGAAAGTAAAATGTTCATCGATCAGGAAATGGCTAAACCAAGTGTGGTTCATGAATTTAATGGAGTATTACTGAGCCATACAAAATGATGAATATGAGCAAAGCAGAGGCAGCTGTCGTGCTGGCTAAAGAGCTGGCCTAAGGAACAGAGACCTGATTTAAAGTCCTACAAGTTCCTCAACTTCTCAGTGTCCCAGCTGACTCTCCAGGATTCTTCAGATGCAGGAAGGGAGGAGAGTCAAAAAAGAAAGAGAGGAGGAGAGGCAGAGAGAGAACAGGGAAGAGAAGGAGAAAGGAGAGAAACAGAGACAGAAACCACACATAGAGAAAGAGACACAGACAGAAACAGAGACAGAGAAACATACACAGACAGACAGAGAGAAACAGAGAGACAGACACACAGAACAGAAACACACAGAGACAGAGAAACAGGGACAGACAGAGAGGGGAGGAGAGGCAGAGAGAGAACAGGGAGGAGAAAAAGAAAGGAGAGAAACAGAGACACAAAAAACAGAGACAGAAACCACACATAGAGAAAGAGACACAGACAGAAACAGAGACAGAAACAGAGAGAACAGAAACACAGAGACAGAAACACAGACAGAGAAACAGAGAGACAGAGAGAGGAGGAGAGGCAGAGAGAGAACAGGGAGGAGAAAAAGAAAGGAGAGAAACAGAGACACAAAAAACAGAGACAGAAACCATAC